>PVLD010002958.1:0-105351 GCA_004027595.1 Dinomys branickii
GGGGGAGAGGAGGAGGAGGAGGAAAAATAAATCACATGAATAATGTGTACAGTAGTTATCTACTCTGGAGCATTTAATATGCTCTACACACATCAGGTAATAACCTTTATGACCCAGTAAGCATTACAATCATCAGCATTCCCAGTTTACACCTTGTGAAATTAATTTCTAAGCAGCTACAATCACCGGCCTCAGGGCAGTTGGCAGTGGCTAGTGGACCAAACTCACCTGCACTGCCCACCTCTGAGGAACCAATGGGCCAAAAACCCTCAGGGGGTTTTCATATTGATGACAATTAAAATCCCCAACCTGTGCTTAGGTGTGGTGGCGCCTGCCCACAATCCTAGCATTCGGGAGGCTGAGACAGGAGGATCGCCGTGTTTCAGGCTGGTGTGGGCTACGTAGTGAGTTCAAGGCCAACCTGAACTGTATAGGGAGGCCCGTCTCACAAAACAAACAAAAGTTTAAAAAAAAATGACATTGTGGGAAGACAACAGAGAGGCAGCCCGGGGGCTCCCACCCAGCCTGCCAGGCTGGGGCCGAGGCAAGAGCGCTCCTGGCTGCAGAACTTGGTCTGAGTCCACCAAAGCCATTAGGGTCTAGAACTTGACCCAGAAGGGCCTGAAAGAAGGGACATGTAAGCCAGTGAGATCACCTCAGTCCCCACAGGGTCTCATCCTACTCCTCATCACAGCATGGGGAGACTGAGGCCCACAGTGGTGGCAGGAGCCAGCCAAGATACCGAGACCCGAAGCTAGATGGCCTCGCCCCCAGAGCTGGACTCCAAGAGGCCATCCAGGAGGCTTCAGGAAGAGCACGGGACGCGGGGGCACGGGCCCTAATTGCACAGGAAGTCTGCTGGGCCCTGCCCGGGGCGGAGGGGTCAGGCCAGGCAAGATCCCAGCCACCATCCCAACAGGAAACAGGAAGGCTGAGCATGCAGCCTCCTGCTAGGAGGTTTGGCCTCAAGGGCCGGGCAGATCTTGGGTCACTGAGAAAGGAACTCTTCTGCTAGAGGAGGGGACCCACCTGCAGGCAGAAAGAAATGAAGTCTGTAGCCCTGTGAAGTAACATATAGTGTTTGGGAGGCTGAGGCAGGATCTGCCCCATGTTTGAGGCTAACCTGGGCTACAAGGTGAGCCTGAACTATATAAGACCTTGGCTCAAAAAAAAACGTAAAGAAAGAACAGGCGGGCTTCTTAAACTTTTCTATTTCTTTCTTTGTTTTTTCTACCCCCTGGGTACCGGCAATTGAATTCAGGACTTTGAACTTGCCAGGCAGGTGCTTATGCCACTGAGCTATATCCCTGGCCCTAAACAGGTGGGCTTCTGAGACACTGAGAGGCCCCTGGTCAGGGTGAGAGAAAGAAAAGCCAGATACTCCCTGTCCCCTAGCCTCACTCTCGCCCTGGTGAAACAGGCTCATTGTCGCTTCAGAGGTGGAAAACAGAGGCGCTGGTCAAAGTCACAGCATGCCAGGCGACTGCCCTGCCAGGCCCCTCCTCCCCCTCCCCTTTTCCTGACAGCCTTAAATGTGGGAGTGGGGGTGGGAGGGGCGTGGGATTGGGCTATTTTTATCTGCACACAGCCCCTCACACTGTAGCCCGGGCCAGGCTGTCCCCGACACAGGCCCACTCGGCTCGGGAGGCCCGTTTGTTTACTTCGTCTTCAAAATGATAACCTCTGTGGCCCCGCCCAGCCTGCTCACTCCTTCCCTGACCGCATCTTTGTTGTCCACGCCTGCCTAGGGGATGGAGAGGACAGGAGAGGAAGAGGCTTCATGCTGAAGTCAGGGCGACTGTGTCCCCACCCATTTCTGTAGCTCTGAGACCCGGGGCATGTCTGTTCCATCTGGACCTGTTTATTTAGTAATGAAATGGAAGAGGATGATTTTAAAGGGTTCTTCCACACCTGGAGGAAGAAGGATCTAAGCCAGGTATGTTTTGCACCTGTAATCCTAGCGTTTAGGAGGCTGAGGCAGGAGGATCACCACAATTTCAAGGCCAACCCAGGCTACATAGTGAGAGCCTGTCTCAAAAAACCAAACTCCACCCTCCCAAAAAAGACAGATCTGGGCCAGAAAAGAAAAACAGTCACTGCCCATCAGCAGCTCCAAACTCAAAGCAGCAGGGACTATCCCATAAAACTCTCATTGAAGTGACTGCTCCTATAGACCTGTAGGGCTGGTCCCCGCAAAGCTTAAACTTTGTTGTTTGTTCCCCTTCACCTTCCAGAGAATAACTTCCCTCAAAAAACAAAACAGAAAAGAATCCAGGCTTAGTGGCACATGAGTGTAACCCCAGCTACTTGAGAGGCTGAGGCAGGAGGAACACAAGTTCAAGGCCAGACTGGGCAACTTAGCAAGACCCTGTCTCGAAATAAAAAAATAAAAAGGAGGGATGTAGCTCTGTAGTGGAGCACTTATCTAGCAGGCATGCGGTCCTGAGTTCAATCCCCAGTATGGCCAAAAAATTTAAAATTTTAAAAAACCAAACAGAGAGCCGGGCGTGGTGGCGCACACCTGTAATCCCAACACTTGGGAGGCCAAAGCAGAAGGATCGTTGCAAGTTCAAGGCCAGCCTGGGCTACAAAGTGAACTCAAGGCCAGCCTGAACTGCACAGCAAGACCCTGTCTCAAAAAAAGACCAAAAAAATAATAATAATAAATAAAATTAAAAAATAAAAATAAAAATAAAAAACCAAACAGAAATGTAATTTTCCTTCCACTTCCCCTAGATGTCTGGATCAGTGTTAAAATCCCTGCAGTCAGAGACAAAGGACACACAGCCCCCCAAGAACCCAGGCACAGCGTGGCGCATCTCCTACACTCTTCAGACACCCAGAGGTAAGGCCCACTGTCCCATCTTCCTCACAGCTGGGGCTCCAAGGAGGAGAGCCACACACCCAGGGCCACACAGCCATTCCTGGTGGAAGCCTGGGCCACCAATAAGCCCAGACACCGCCGCTCGAGAGCTCGGCTAACCGAGTTTACAGCCAGCATGTGCTTTGGAAAACACAAGCACGCCCCATCCCTGTAACACAAACCACAGCGAGTGCAGCTGGATGGAACCCTCTCGGTGGGGATCAGTGCATGGAATCCAGACTCGGTCACTGTCCTGTCCCCAGTGCCAGCACACAGCTCTATCCCCAGGTTCCCAGGCTCCTCCTCTCCCAGCAATTCCTTCTCCAGCAATAATATTGGTGATACCTGCCCTGCACTTTCGACACAGCTCAAGGCCCACAGGCTTCCAAGAGGTTGCAGCAGGAAGGGCACTAGTGATAGCCCAGAGCCCAGAGCGCAGAGCCACACACCTGTAATCCCGGCACTTGGGAGGCTGAGGCAGGAGAATCCAAACAACTTAAAGCCAGTTCACGGCCAGCCTTGAACTGGCCAATGAGACTCTTGTCTCAAAAACACAAAAACCGGGGGCTCTCCTACTTTGCAAAGCATTCCTCTCTGGCCTTCCTGGATGCCCAGAAGGACCCACCTGCAACAGCCCTGCCCACACCGTGCACATTTGATGCCCCCCCAGCCAGTGGCCTAGAGCAGACTCTACCCAGCAGTAACAGCTCTGACACCAGTGCCACTACTTCCTCAAAGTCAAAGCACTCAGGCTCTGTCACTGCCCCTCTACGCCACACCCCGGCAGGCCTGGCCGCTGTTCTGCCCGCTTCACAGCTGAGGAACCTGAAGGCTGGGAAAGGGAGAGCAGAGTCAAAACAGGATTGCAAAACCAGAGCCCCCAAATCCAGCCCTCTTGCCGCTCTGCTGTGGAAGGGAAGGAGACTGTCATACTCAGGGCTGCGCAGGAAGACAGTGAGTCTTCTGACAGTTCTGGGGGCCCCACGCTGCGAAGACACAGGACCCTGCAAAGGCACTGATTCATTCAACCACTTTTCATCCGGGAGGGATGGGAATCAAGGCTGCAGGACCCCCAAGGTCAGCCTTCCTAAAACCTGCAAGATCGAAAGCTGGGCCTGGTGGCACACGCCTATAATCCCAACTCTTGGGAGGCTGAAGCAGGAGGGTCACTGTGAGTTCAAGGCCCGCCTGAACTATGTAATAGGCCTATCTCAAAAAAAAAACAAAAAACAACCGGGCATGGTGGTGCACGCCTGTAATCCCAGCACTCGGAGGATAAGGCAGGAGGATCGCTGTGAGTTCAAGGTCCGCCTGGGCTACAAAGTGAGTTTGAGGCCAGCCTGAACTGCATAACCAAACCCTGTCTCAGAAAGGAAAAAAAAAAAAAAAACAGGGTCCACTGACCTTGAAGAACTGTCAACCCTGCAGGGCCAAGAGTGACAGACATCAGATATGCCCTACCCACATCCAGCCAGGAGGCCTGGAGCTCTATCCCTGCCACTACATACATGCCCCAGCCACAGCCACGCAGCCCAGTCCCGCCTTCTCCCATCCCCCTCAAGCATAGCAGACCACCCCCACCTGCAACCCCTTCTACCTTCAAGTATTCACAGAAGGCCGCTGTGGGACAGGTCCCCACCTCTCCGAGGCCAGCACCTGTGGCTCCCTACGTCACCCCATCCTTCCACCCAGCAGGTCACTCACCTTCACCCACTGAGCCAGTGAACCCTTTATGCCTTGACCTTGGCAAGTACCATGCAGGGACCTTGGAGGAGCTGGCTCACAGCCAGAGCTTAAGGGTTTTGTTGGTGATTTTGTGTGTGTGGGCAGTGTTGGGGACCCAACCCAGGTGCTGTGAATGCTAGGCAAGCCACCCTACCACTGAGCTACAAGGGCTCCATAACTACAGGTAGAGCAAATAAAAGAGTCAGCTGGGCTAGGTGGTGTGTGCCTATAATCCCAACTACTCTGGAAGCTGAGGCAGAAGTTCCAGAACAGCCTGGGAAAGTTAGCTAGGCCTTGTTTCAGAATAAAATCTAAAGGACTGAAGATACAACTCAACACTAGCGCATTTGCCTGTTCTGTGAAGGCCCTGGGTTTCCATGGAGACCCCTGGAAAAAGGTTTGCAAAGGCGGAGAATTCCCAAGGGCACATTCTGACCTTAAGGTCACAGATAGGCTCAACAGTCACAGCAAGAAACAGCTATTGGTCCAGAACCACCCAGGACCAGGCTCAGGACTCACGAGTGCAATTCTGGACTAGCGCCAGGTAAAGGGAGTCACCCAGGTGTCCAGGGCCACAGCTGGGCTCCTCCAACAGGCCTTACCCACTTTCCAGAGCAGGAGTCAGGGCGCTGGGTGCGCAGGACCCATCGGTCTCTCCCGGTGATGTGTGTGCACAATAAACAACAACCAGTAGTCATAGGAGCGCTTGCCTCTGTACGCTGCCACCCTCCTGCCTCTGCTGCAGGTCCAGAGGCTCGAGTCTGACCCTCGTGCTCTCAGAAAGTGAACACAGCATCCTCTTCAACCTGAGGCTCAGAGAGGGACCAGTCTGCCCCGAAATGCAAGTCCACAGACTGACAAAACCACCGCTCCCTCTGAGCACTTAGTGACGAGTCCCGCCCCAGAACCTCTGGGCATCCTGCTCTTTACACTTCCCACCCACTGTATCTCCAGGCTTCTGCGTGAGCTAGAGGCTGCACACCTCCCAAAAGGGACTCATCCCAGAAAGTAGACTGGACACTCCGCTATGTAGCTCAGGCTGGACTTGAACTAACGATGTTGCTCAGGCTGGCCTAGAGATGCTCCTGCCTCAGCCTCTCGAATACACGCCCAGCTCCTGTTACTCTAGTTTCAATCCATCTGATCGAACATTGCAGCCTCCTCCAGTGAGTCAGGCCCTAACATTGCACCAGGAGAGCGAGCGCAGCTCTGTTCCACCTTGAGGGCTTTAAACCCCAGCCTCTGCCCAGCCCTGGCTGCAGAAAACCCTTTTTCCTGGGCATGGGAGTGGGTGGGGGTGGGGCAGGGGAAGGAAAAGGCAGCTCAGGAATTTGTGTGACCACAGGATGATGCTTGGAGGAGAGCAGACCAGGCTGCTGTGAGTCATGGGCTCTGCCTGCGTGTGGAGGAGGAGGAGGAAGGCGGGGTGGATCGGTGCAGCCTGTGGGAGCCTCTGACACAGGAGGCTCTGCGCTCTCTCCCAGTCAGCTCCTTGCTCCCTGCCTCATCTGTCACCCAGGCCCTTCCCGCATCTTCCCGTGGCCCATCCAGGCCCCGGGAATCACACAGGTGGCACAGGGGGTCCAGCCCAGCCTGGGACTGAGGGGAGAACTCAGGGAGATAAATTGGCAAAGGGTGGCCCTGCACACAGTGCTAAGTTAAAGGATAACTCGTCTGAGTTCCCACTCAGACCCAGTGGCTGCCCCTCCCTACACCCTCAGCCACCATCCTCAGACAGGAAATACAGCAGTCCCTGCGTGCTGCAGGCCACAAATCCAGAAACCACGGACCATCAGCTGACAACAGCACCACAAGGGAGCTCCCCACGAATTGCCCAGGTGGGTAGAAGGGTGGAGAGAAACACACTGACCAGAGGCGGGAAACACAATGATTCAGTTTACCCTAAATACCAACATGGAAGGGCCGGGGATACAGCTCAGTGGCATAAACGCTTGCCTGGCAAGCCTAAGTCATGAGTTCAATTCCCAGTACCAAACAAACAAAAAACCCAATATGGAACAAGCCAAGGTCCAGCATTCTGGGAAAGGCTAAGAAAAAACTGTCTGGGTGAGGCAGGCTGTAATCCCAGCACTCTTGAGAGGCTGAGGCAGGAGGATCCAAAGTTCGAGTCGAGGCTAATTTAACAGCTTAGAAAAGCCCCGTGTCATTAAAAAAAAAAAAAAAAAAAGCTGGGGATCAACCCCCAGTACCACCAAAAAAAAAAAAAAAATGTTGTTTGTCTCCGGGTAGAACAAGATGCAATCTTCAGAGAGGTTTTGGGTTTTTTGTTTTGTTTTGTTTTATGACTTGGGAGAGATGTTTATTGCCAATCATTTAGTAAATGAAGCAAACACAAACTTGTGTGGCAGTCCCAGCAACCTACAACAATAAACACAGAGGGCAGCAGGGCAGAGAGGCCTAGGCAGTGGGGGGGGGACACTCCTCTCCTCTTCTCTTTCAGCTTCATTCCTGGGCCACAGGGAGGTGGCGTGGCCCAGTTCTGGCTTAGAAAGGTGTCTGGCCAGGCACAGTGTGTGGTGAAGCCCAGAGTGGGAGGGGGTGGCCCCCGGGAGGCAGCACTGAGGCCACAGTAGAGTAGAGCGGACAAGAGGAGGCTGGGCGTTGGGCACTGGAGGGTCGGAGCCAACAAAAGCTCCTTCTGTAAGCCCGGTGCAGGAGAGCAGAATCCCCAGACATTTTGCTCCGGGGCTGACCCTGACCTCTGCCCGGGTCAGCAGCGCAGGCCCCACTTCCGGCCGGCCTGGTCTTGCTCAGCAAGGCCCGGGACCACAGCCCAGAAGCCCAGCCCCAGGGTAGGGGGTGGTGGAAGAGTGGCACCTTCATCCCTTCCTGCCCGGCACCAGTAGCCACTTCCCAAAAGTGCATTGTTAAACCAGCCCAAGAAAGGCGTTATTTTCTGTGCTCATTAAATAAACGAGATTCATTTGTTTTCTCATATTTGATTGGCAAAAGGGGTCATAATATTCACTCTGTGGTTCATCTGGGCAGAAGGGTGTCAGATGTGTGCTGCCTTTTGTGTCACTGTATCAAACAGCCAGGTGTGGTAGCCCACACCTGTGATTCCAGCCTTCAGCAGGTACAGGGAGGAGGACCACTGAGAATTCAAGGTCTGGGCTATGCAGTGAGTACAAGGCCAGTCTGGGTTACATAGCTAGACCTGTCTCCAAAAAAAAGAGATAAAAATAAATTAAAATATTACCCAGGGGCTCTTTTCTGGGGCTTCTCTGATACTGGCACATGTGATACACACAAGGAGGTTCAAGCAGCACCATGGAAACCAGCAAAGCACTGGAAAGAGCCAGGCATGACTGCACACACCTACAATCCCAGCTACTGAGGAGGCTGAGGCAGGAGGATCCCAAGTTTGAGTCCAGCCTGGGAAACTTGGGGAAAACCTGTCGCAAAATAAAAATAAAAAGGGCTGGGGGTATTGCTCCCTGGTATAGTGCTCCTGGGTTCAATTCCCCAGTATCACAGAAAGGAGAAAAAGAATAAAACTGGAAACAACCCAGGAGCCCACAGAGGCCTGGGAAACAGACCGCCCCAGGGACAGAGCAAGACCGGGATAGGCTTGTGTGTTTGGACACAGAAAGTTGCCCGCGATCTACCCTGCAAGAAAACATCAAACCACAGAAGCAGGGCTTACAAAAAGGATCTTTTTGTAAACCAAGCTACATAGGAGTGAGGGTTCCAAGGTATGTTTGGAAACAAGGACAGGCCTAAGGGAGGGAAGGAGGGCTTCGTGTTTGTTACCTCCCCTCCTGAGCAGTCAGCGCTTGCGTCGCTTTTGCAGTCAGACGAAGGGTCTCAGAGTTGGGAGGCCTCGGGAACATACAAGCGACCACTGATGGTTATAGGGTTTATTTCAGGGGAGATAAAAATGTTCTAAAATTGAATGTGACCGTGGTTGCACAACTCTGTCAATACACTAAAAGCCACAGAATCGTACACTTTCAGGAGGTGGATTGTACACTAGGTGGATTATGTCTCAATACAGCTGCTATAAAAAATAAAAAAATAAAGGACAGGTATGGTGGTGCGCACCTGTAATCCCAGAACTTGAGAGGCTGAGGCAGGGGGATCACAGCGAGCTGGAGGGCAGCCTGGGCTACAAAGTGAGTTAAAAGCCAGCCCAGAATATATAAAGTGATCCTATCTCAAAAAAAGAGAGAAAGGGAGAGAAAGGGAACGGTGGCGGGAGCGTGGAGCGCGCAGGGACGATGGTGGAGGCCCTGGAGGCTGCCCTTGAGATGTGGAGGCTGGAGGAGACCGCCCCCCAGCCACTGGCAGCAGCGCCCGACCCCCTCCTCACCCATGGCATCGTGGCTCAGGCCACATGCATGGAAACCCATCCCGGGCTCTGGACCCACAGCCGGGCCCAGATGCCCTCTCCTCCTCCTGCCCTCTGGCCAGATGGGCCTAACCTAGCCACCTGTCCCAGTCCTAGGTCCTTCGAGCCATCACGAGCATCCCCATCATTACTCTGTGCGCCCCTCTGGGCAGCCACGTCCACGGCACCTACCTGCCAAGGCAGAAGGAACCTGGAAATCCAGCTCCTGAACCCCAGGCCCATCATCACATCCAGGGCAGAGGCCACTCTGATACCAGGGGCAGAGAAATCACAGCTTGATGGCTCCCTCTAAATTCCAAACACAGCAATTCATCTTGCTCATTCGATCAGTCCGGGACTCCACTGCAGAATGTGACGGGCCTATTCACAGTAACAGCACTTCCCTGGCCCCCAGCACTAGGCTCAGCTGCTGACCGCACACCATCTAATTAAATCATCCTGGCAGTGCCGAGAGGGCACCTACCATTACTATTCCCATTTCACAGATGAGAACACTAAAGTTGAGACTGGGTATGGTGGTACACACCCATAATCCCAGCACTTGGGAGGCTGAGGCAAGAAGATCCTCATTTTTGAAACACAGTAAATTCAAGTCTAGCCTGAACTACACAGTAAGATCTTGTTTAAAGAAAAAAAAAAGGAAAAAGGAAAAATGGCAGTATCTTGGGAAAATTTGGGGTTGGACCTTCCAGTAACAGCTAGGGAAAATGAGACCTAGAGGAAAGTAAGTGACCAGCCCATGGTTCCAAGACAGACTTGGTTCTCAGATCAGGGTTCTTTTCTATTTGTTTCTGACATATGGTTTTACTACATAAGTTCAGGCTGGCTTTCAACTATGTAGCCCAGGCTTGCCTCAAATTTATGGAGACCCTCCTGCCTCAGCCTCCCGAGTGCTGGAATTACAGGCATGCACCACCATACCTGGATAAACTAGGGCTCTTAACTCTCTTCTGCGATAGCCTCCTGAGCCCAGCTGCATGGGCCACTGGTATAGGAACAAGCCTTTGCTTGCCAGAGGCTTTGAAATCTCAGGATGAAAGCTGCCGGGGCAGTGAAACAGCACTGTGGGCAGGAGCGCGCCTGACCTTCGCCAGGACTTGCAGTCTGGCATTCACCTGCTCACCTGCCCGGGGCGGGTAAAAAACTACAGGCCAAGCCACAGCACCCCAACAAGCCTGGGAGCTCAGAGCACAGTGGGTAACAAGGTTCCTGAAGCTGTCTTGGCTCCAGGGGCCGTTCCAGGTGGGCAGGGCCTGGAATTCCGTGTGCAACAGAGGAGCCTACTTCTCCCGGGGCAGCGTGAGGAGGAGAACGAGGTGGGAAGGCGCGCCCTCATTCCCCTCGCCAGATTGCTAAGGCAGTTCACTTCCTCCGGAGGGGGTGGGGATACTTCAAACTGCTGTCCTTCCAACTTCCTGGCCCTGCAGGTTGGAGCCACTCAGGTGAGCCTGCTCCAGAATCCCCGGCATCTGAAGAGGGTTATTAATAGCACCAAGTCTTGGGAAGAGAGGCCAGTGGGCTTTGAGTGGGCACAGCCCTCATCTCCCCAGCCTGGTATCCACAAAACAAACCCAGCTCTTTCTGGCAGAGGACACTTGAACTTCTGTGGCTCAGTCCCCACCCCTGGAAATGGCAGGGGGAGGAGAGGCTGGCACCTCTCAGCCCAAGAGGTAGGGAGGTGGGAAGTCCAAGCTGGGTGTGGGGAGAGGAAAAATCCCACCCAGGCCTGACCAAGGGCCCCCGACAGGACGCCCTGAATGGAGGGACTGTTACAGAGCTCCAGGAGGTTGCCACCAACAGGGAGGGGACAGGAAGACTCCGCCCCAGCCCTTCCTCCTCCCAAAGTCCAGGCCTGGTCCCACTAGGAGGCCTTCTAAGACTTAACCCCCAGCTGGTCAGAGGAAAGCAACTCTGATTCACTTCTGTGTCACCCTCAGCCCAGGCCTCACACAAAGGGGAGCTCAGGCCACTGGTTCCAGACCACAGTCACTGGGCAGCCTCCCCAGCACCCCCTTTGTACCCAGCCAGGGTGGGGCTCTGGGGACATGGAGCTGAGGGACGCCTGGTCCTTGATCTCATGGGATCCCTGGTAGCAAGACAGCATGGTGAACAAGCTAAAAAACACACTCTGTAAGACATCAAAATAAGTGTGGGTAGCCAGGATCCCCTGGGCCTACTGGACCAGGACATAAATGCAGCCAAGTGGACCATGAGCTGCCATGGAACCCACTTGAACACCACCCCTGCATGGTGCCTCTTCTCTGCCAGGGCCTGTGCCAAGCAGGCTGCAGTAATTGACTGACTTAGGTCTCCTGGTAACTCACTGATAAAGGAAACCACTGACCCCATTTCGAAGATGAGAAAACCAAGGCGCCAGACACTGAGATTTGTCCAAGATCACCACGCCTGAGAAACAAAACTCTGGGATTCCACCCAGGCCAATTACCACCCCCTTCCCCAAGTCAGCCGGGGCTGAGTGTCTCAGACAGCCCAAGAGTCTCACCTCAACTCTCATTCTCCTAAGGAACCCAGGGCCAAAGGCAGCCCCTGGGCTTCCCCAGGAGCCTTAGAGGCTGCTGCCCTTCTGACAAGTGGTCACGGCGTGGTGACAGGCTGAGAGCTGGCCCGGATGAAGAAAGGGACTGGGGGTGCTGGGAAGGCTAGGAACTGGCCCTGAGAGGGTCCCTTCCGGCCTTGACTGGCCTCCCGGCTATGGCAGCCAGCAGGAGCACCGGGCTGAGTCTGAGCAGAACCCCACCCTTTCCAGTGCACCCCATCTATCCCTAGCCTCACTCTCGGGATCAGTCCGGGGCTCTACAAGGCCCTTCCTCGGGAAGATTCGGCCACGTGTACCAGGGCTGGGGCCAGGACGAGGTGCGGATGGGACAGCTACGCAAGAAGGTCAGGGCAGTGTAGGGCAGATCCCGGTGTGAGGGATGGGGCACTTGGAAAGCTGCTAGGCAGGATGCGGGGTGGGAGGGGATCAGCAGCAGCCCTTAGAGCATCGACCTGGCATAAAGGGTCCACGATCCGACGGAGGTTCCTACGTGGAAGGAGGGGCTCCAAGCCCACTCAAAATGGGGAAGGAGGGGCTCAGAAGGAGGCGACAGGGGCGCTCAGACCCAGAGGGTACAAGCTAAGACACAGGACACGGTTCCCACGAGCGCCTGCCCCGCCCGGGGCTGACTTGGGGGACCCTAGTCCCGGAGCTGCGGCCCGAGAGGGGGCGTGGCCGGGGCGCCCAGAGAACCCCCGGCGCGCGTGCTGGCGGCGCAGTCCTCACCTGCGATGTGCTGGCGCCGGGCGTCGTCCAGGTGCGTGGACACCACGTCCCCCATGGCGAGGAGCAGCCGCACTCAGCCCGACCCGGCCGCCGCCCGCCAGTGCCCGCTCAGACAGACGGCGCTGGCGCCATGGAGCCTGGCCCGCCCCGATCCCGCCGCCCCGCCGCTCCGCGCCCCTGCTTCGGCCTCCACTCCGGGTCCAGCCGAGTCCCTCCCGCCCGCCGGCAGCCTCAGTCTCCCGCGCCCGCCCGCGCGCCGCGGCCCAGCGCCCAGCCGCGCCCCGCCCCGCTTGCCCTGGCCGCACCCGCCAGGGCCACGCCCCCTCCGCCGCCGCGGGCAAGTGGGCGGGGCTCGCGGGCCGGGGACGCCGGGGCCACGGGGAGATCCAGACAAAGAGAAGGTCCCCGCGAGGGAGCCCCCAGAATGACCCATACAGTGAGCGCCAGACCCGAGCCCAGGTGGAGAGAGGTGCTTAATGGGGACCTCTGAAAGATCGAGGTGCCCAGGGGCTCCAGTCCGGGCGTCTCCCCTCCTCTCCGCCTACGAGGAGGACGCGGGGACCTGGAAGGGGACGCCCAGGCCGACGTGCAGGAAGTCGGCGTCCGCGCCACGCTTCTCCCTCCTGCTCCCTGCGCCCTGCCCCCCAGACCCGCCCGCAGCCGCCTTCGGGAACTTCTCTGGCCTTGATCTGACCTGCCCAGGAGGTGTGCGGATCAGGCTTGCACAATAGCTGGGGGTGAGGGCTGCTGGCCAGAGGCGAGGGGGCGCTCAGGCCCAGAGGCACCGGGTCCCCAATGCCAGGCGGGCATTCCTCAGGTCCAACATGGGGCCTGTCACTCAAGAAGCAGCTGGTGGGACAGAGCAAGCCAGAAGTGGAAAAAGTAACCGCACTTTACAATTTGCAAAAAAGACCGGGGCCCGGACTTTGGGTACTCTGACTGGGGCTGGGCATGGGTGGGTCAGGAGGACCAGGTGAATGCGTTTCAGTTTCAGATTAACAGCTGGGATCCTCAAATCCTGCTCTGGAGTGGCAGTGACTACTAATGCCCGATCCATCCCATGTCCTGGCAAGGGCCACCCGGTTGCTACTTGCTTACCCCGGGTGATGGAGCACTCACACACACTTCAGAGAGCAGAGCCTCCCATTACTGTGCAGCTCTTGCTGTAACTGTTGACGGTAAGAGCGTCACCGTGCTTCAGTCCTGTCCACACCACAGGAGGCAGGTGTGCAGTGGGTTAAGGTGAGCCAGGCAGTAGTTCAGGCATTCATTCACCCCCTGTGGTTCAGTGATTCTGAAGAAGCACAAGCTTGCTGGACATGGTGGTGCACACCTGTAGTCCCAGCACTTGGGAGGCTGGGACAAGAGGATCACTGTGAGTTCGAGGCCAGCTTGAAGTATTAGTGAGAAGGCCTTGTCTCCTGAAAAAGTCCAAGTTGTCCTGTCCTCTGTGACCCTGGACAAGGGACACTGGCACTTTGAGCCTGTCTCTTCATCTGGCAAATGAAAGTAGCAATACTTTGTGGAGAAGATTAAAGGAGATGACAAGGTGCCTAGTGCTGTGCCTGGCAGATGGCTGTCCTTTCTCAATAAGCATGTCTGCCATCCGGTTATTTGTCCCAGTCCCTGGCCTCAAGAGCTTAGAAAGGCTTGAGGAGAGAATGGAACACCCTTTCACACAGAGGAGCACCAGAGCTGAGGCTGACAAATCAGAACAGTGACAGCCCATTCTGGGGAACAGCATTCCAGGGAGTGGGGACTGCACAAGTGAGGCCCAGCCCCCAACAGCTGGATGCATTCCAGGGCAAAGCCATCGCTGGAGAGGGACTCAGGTGGCCGCGGGTTTCTAGCTTCCTCGTAGAGAGGCAGCCCAGAAAAGGAGAGTGATTTCCCAAGGGTGCACAGCAAGCCTAAGGCAAAGCCAGGCCAGAGGCTAGTCTCTCCTGTTTTCTGACCAGCCAGAAGCAAGTGATGCTGGGAACCTCATTCCATTTCTCCCACAGCCCCAGCTACAGGAGTTAGGAAATCTGGGGAGGGGACGGTACAGCCAGCTGGCATCTGGACACCCTAAGGTGTCTCCCCAGCCTGCTGGAGGCCTGGGTCAGCTGGGGGACAAGGAAGGCCACAGTAGGCTTCCCTTAGCCCTCATGGTGCCCCCAGGCCCATTGTCAGCTGTAGGGTGCTACGCATGCGGGTGCACTGGTGCCCCAAAGCTCGTTCTGTGCACACAAAAAAGGTGTCTGGGGTGGGGGTGGGGATTGACTATGAAAAGATGTTGGGGAGCTCCCCAGGAGGGTAACTTACTTGATAGGGTAACACACTTGATAGAGGTGCCTCTGATTGTGTGCCGGTTACACTTCAGTAGGTTTTGGGGGGTTGCACTGAGCTATACCTCTAGCCCCTTTGTATTTCTCATTTTTGAGACAGACTCCTGCTACGTCACTAACTTGCCCAAACTGGGCTCGCACTTGGAATCCTCCTGCTGGCCACTAATAGGTGGGACAGATGGGAAGGCACAGAAACCAGGACCCAGGATGGAGGTTTTCTGCTATATTCTGGGAAGCTCCTAAAGTTCTTCAAAAGTTCTCAGCTCTGTATATATTAATAAATCAAGGCAGTTGTGGGCTTTGGATTGGGGAGGGATGGTTTCTGCTGTTTGCTACTCTTATTTTTGTGTTGCTGGGATCAAACCCTGGGCCTCACGCATGCTAGTCAAGCACTCTACCCCTGCACTACACTCCAGCCCTGCTTTTTATTTTTTTAAGAAAAGAAAAAACAAGTATAGTCATCAGAAGAAATGAGTATAGTCATTACGAAGAATTCCAGGAAGTTAGACAGCAGAGTTTCTCAACTCTGAAACGCCTAAAGCCATTTTAATGTTCACCTTTTAGTTTTGAGTCAAGTGAAGTCTCTTTTCACACATTTATTGGTTATTTGTGGTTTTTATTTTTTATATTTGTGGTTTTTAAAATTAATATGCCCCTTCCTGCTTTTCTATTAAAGAACCTTTTATTGATTTGAAGTGCTCTTTTTTTTTTAAACCTCAATATTTATTTATTATTCTTGTTGACTTTTTGAGACACGGTCTTGTGATGTAGCCCAGGCTGGCCTCAAACTTGCAATCCTGCCTTAGCCTCCTGAGGGCTTGGGGTTACAGACATGCGCCCTCATACCAAGCAAGCACTCTTTATAGGCAAGATTTCTCAACTCTGCAGCCAAGGGGTGAGGGTCTTTTCCAGGACCCCGGATGTTGTCTCCTCTCACCAGGCATCCCACCCTCTTTCCTTGGCCCACACCAGGGATAGGTGAAGGGCAGGAATGATGGGGATCTGGAGCAGGTGCTGGGCCTGTCCTCTCCTGAACACAGATGCCACCTACAGCCCCTGACTCATCAGTCCTCTGTCAGGAAGTGGCTTCTGCCAGGCTGGCTCCCTGAAGGGCTGCCCTGCTGAGCCCCACCCCACCCTAAAACACATTTGGAAACTGAACCCGAAGGTGAGGCCGAGTAACTTTCCTCTGCAAGGCAGGTCCAGCAGGCCTGAGCCCCGGGTTGGACTGAAGCCCAGGATGGGAAGGGGTTTGCCTTCGGCTGGGGCTCAGGCCAAGACCCCTTCAGGTATGAAGAAGCAGGGCCCCTCCTCTGCCTTCTCCCTCCCAGCTGGCCCTAAGCCCCAGCTCTGCGCTTCCCACAAACCTGTCAGACCTGAAATAGACAGGAGAAAAAAAACAAACACCTCCAGTAAACAGCAGGGAGTGTGAATGAATCAGGATTTTGTTTTTAAGGAGGATCATGTGTCCACCTCTGTTTGCCCAGTTGGCATGGCCCGTTGTGTGGAAGGGACCCTGGCACCCAGCCCAGACCTCCCCTCTCTTTAACCATTTGGGGGCGGAAGGAGCTCCAGCTCATCTGTGACCTGGCCCCCGCTCTAAACTCGCTTCTTGCTCCTTCAGTGGCTGAGCTGTCTCCTCCCGGCAGCTCCAGCCCCAAGTCCAGGGCCCTGTGACTCCTGACCTGCCCAAGTGCCCAGCCCTTTGCAGGCCTCCCCGCCTCTAGTCTCCCATGTATCCCTCGCTGGGCAGTTGGATGGGTTGTTCTAACCCACAAATAGCTGTGCCATTCCCTGCCTTGAAACTTCCCTGACTCCCACTGTCCTCGAGATAAAGTCAGTTCCTAACTGTGACACTGGGGATCCTACCATCCTGTCCTGTGTCCCTGTTCCCCTCGCCCTTCTCAAGCCACCCTGAATTTTTGCCTCCTCACACGCACCATTATCCATCCTACCTTGAGGTTTACAAAATATGGATCCCCTTGCCCCCATCCTGCCCTTCACGTCGTCATTCAGTCATTCATTCTTCACAACTAAAGCCACCCTTGTCAGAGCCTTCCCTAAACTGCAGATAGGGTAGGCTCACAACCATTGCTCCCCTGTGCTGTGTATTCCTCCTTCAGGGCAATCAGCATGCTTCAAAGCCCTTTATTCGTGACATTGCTAAAAGACACAGGAAAACAGTGTACTATCTGGGTTTGTTTTTGATTGGTTTTTTGTTTTGGGGTTTTTTTTTTGGGTTTTAGGGACAGAGTCTTTTTTTTTTTTCCAGGACCGGAGATCGAACTCAGGGCCTTAGTGCTTACAGAGTCTTTTTTTGTGTGTGTGGCAGGGGCTCCCTATGTAGGTCAGACTAGCCTTGAACTTGCTTATATAGCCCAGGCTGACCACAGCAATCCTCCTGCCTCAGCCTCCCAAGGGTGGGGTTACAGGCATGTACCACCACGCCCACTTTGGGACACAGTCTTGTTATCCATTCCAGGCTGGGTTTGAACTCACTGTGTAGTGCAGGCTGGCTTCATACTCATGGTGATCCTCCTGCCTCAGCCTCCGAGTACTGTCCTGGGGTTGTAGCTGTATGCCACCATGTCTGATCAATTATCTGTCTAAATAGATCTTCCTCTCTGAGGACCAGGACTGCCCACATTCATATGGCATCCCTGATGTGACATGTAGCTAATGGGAGCTTCATTGACACCAACATACAACTTCAGACCCATGGGCATGAGGGGGTAATCCATAAGGCAGGGCCTCCCTGATCCTGGGGCTCATCAGGATTCTCACAGATCTGGGTACAGTCATGCCTGCCATGGCCATCCCCACCTCACTGGATAGCAAAGTCCACCCAACAGTGTCATACCTCAAGAAGGGATGCTCGCCACCTTTCCAAGTCTTGATTCTGTGGCTGGACCTGACAGTATGGAAGTCGGGCAAGAGGGGCTGAACTGCCAGTCTGTAGGTGGAGTGACAATGACAGGCAGATGACAAAGCTATCCAAGCAGCCTCTGGTGCCCCTTACTGCCCCACAGCCTCTGTCTCATGCAGTCTTCACCCAGCTCGGTGAAGACGGCCTTTTGGGGACATGCATTGTATCGATGACAAAACCAGCTCAGCAAAGTTAAGGCGCTTGTCTGAAGTCACAGTGAGTGCGAGATGAAAACAGGACCCACGTGCGGGCGGGTGACAGTGCACTGGCAATGCTTGCTCAGCCTGTGTGAGACCCTGTGGCAGCACAGACAAGAAAGCAAAGACCTCCGTGCAGCTCTGCCCGCTTCAGGGCTACCCTGTGCTACAACATGTGCCGCCACCCTGCACCACCCCCTTGTACACTCAGCCATTCCTCAAACCCAAGGCGGCTCTGCTACACCCAGTACTCACCCCTTTTCCTGTGTCTTTTAGCAATGTCACAAGAAACCCTTCCATACCAATGAATAATTACTGACTTTTTTTTTTTGATGTTGGTGGTACTGGGGATTGAACCCAGGGCCTCTTGCACTGAGCCACATCACAGCTCCCTATTTTTTAAACATTTTTGAGACAGGGTCTTGTTAAGTGACTAAATTACACAGCTATGTTCCAAACTTGAGTTCCTCCTGCCTCAGCCTCCCAGAATTCTGGGATTACAAGTATGTGGCACCATGCCCAGGTTCATCTACTATTTTTGAATGGCTACGTACCAATTCTTATGGGCCTGGGCATGTAGCTCAGTGGTATAGCACGTGCTTCACATGTTTTTTTATTTTATTTTTATTTATTTATTTATTTATTTTTTTGCGGTACTGAGGATCGAACTCAGGACCCTGCGCTTGCTAGGCAAGCGCTTATTCCACTGAGCTATATCCCCAGCCCTTACGTGCTTCACATGTGTGAGGGCCTGGGTTCAACCCCCGGCACTGAAAAAAACAAAAAAAAAAACAAAAAAACACCTATTCTGACTGGACACTTACTTATAACTATTTTCTTAGAATAAATTTTTAGAAGTGAAATTTTGGGGCTGCATCTCCTATTTGAGGCTTTGATACACGGTGACACATTGCCCTGCTGAAGTAATTGTAGCAACCAACAGTTCCTCAGGCCTTTGCCATGTGCCCATTATATGTCCCTGATGACATGTGCGCAAATCTTCCTCCTCCATCCTGCCCCATCCTGCAAACCACCCGGTTCCTCCCAAGGCCTGCAGGGCCCAGTGCTGGGTGGGGCTGGATGCCCCCCCCCAGTTCCTCCCTGGCGTCTGCCCCGCCTCCTCTTCCACTTTCAACTCGGTTTCCTGCTGGACCGCAGCTGCCCCTCACCAGCTGGTGACTCAGAGCCTCCCAGGATGGCAGCGCCACCGGGCCTGCCCAGCCCTCAAGTGACTAAGCTGGTGGTGAGCTTGGGCGGGTCCTGCACCCTAGCCTGGCCCTTCTTCCTGTCCCCGAAGGCACGCTGAAGTCTGTCCTCTGGGCCTCATGGAGGGAATGAGGAGAATCCCAGATTCCAAAAATATTTCAAGAGTGCCAAGTGTGCCAGGCAGACTAAGACTTGGTCCCACCCCCCCTGGGGGCCGAAGTCTGGTGGGCAGATGTTGTTTCCTGGGGCAGACTAGAAAGAAGCCCAAAGAGGCCAGGGCGGGAGCAGGGAGAGGTGCAGAGAGCCCAGAGCGGGCTCAGGTGGGCACTGCCACTGTGGAGCGGCCTGGCAGGGAACTGAGAGAGGAGCTGGCAGTGGCTGGGCTGCCCTTCCTCAGAGGGCAGTGCCATGAGAACTGGGGAAGGCTGGGACAAGCGGAGACAGTCCTGTGCCAGGACCCCAGCTGCCTTAGCAAGTTCCGCGTGGGCTGCCTTGGTTCCCTGTAGTCTGCAGGGGACACATTTGTGCAGGGAGCCTTGAGAGTGGAAGCAGCAGTGGGACCTCCTCCCCAGGCCAGTGGGGATGCCTGCATGAGGGAGGTGTTTTAATTGTCACTGGGTGGCATCTGTACGGGAAGGGGGATGCTAATTTATGACTGCCATTCAGCGCCTGAAGGAAAATCCTCTTAATTTTTTTTTTTTTTTGAGCTAGGGTCCTCTCAATATATTGTTCAGGCTGACTTTGAACAATCTATGTAACCCAGGCTGGCCTCAAACACTCATCAATCCTCCTGCCTCAGCCTCCTGAGTGCTGGAATTACAGGTGTGCACCACTATCCTCAGCTCAATATCCTCTTGATTCCCCGGAATCCAGGGCTAAGACCCCTGTACTGCCTCGTTATACTGTAGAGAGGATCATGGCGACTGTGACTTTGGGAGAATCTTCCTAAGGTTCTAAGTGCTTGGAGGACACATGATCTCCCTAGACTCAGACCTGCCCTTGCTGAGGAGCCAGGTGCTTCCCTAACAGGTTTGCATCGGTCACTTAGAGATGATGGAACAGCAATGATATGACACAGAACAGCAGCCTTTGGCTGCAGCACCCTCACGGCCTTTGAAGGTTTTACCTTCGTGACAGGCCCACGAGGGCTGGGCCGTTATTAGCCCCATTCCAGATGAGGAATCTGAAGCTCAGACAGGGGAGGTCAGTCATGTGTCGGGAAGTCAGAGAGCTGGTTTCCCAGCCTGGGTCTGCCTCACTCCGAGGCACTTTAAGCCCTCACTGGTAGGACAGACCTTGGTGCACTTGACAGAAGAGGAGATGGACATGCAGACATTCTAACTCCCCCACCAAATCACCAGCAAGACAAGGGACAGACCAAAGTGTCTGAGCCTATTAATCAACACCCTCCCATAGCTGAATGTGTGAGTTACTTCTCTTTTCCTGGGATGAAACACCTGCCACCTGCCACCTGCCACCTCAAGAGGAGAGGATTTTTCTGGCTCATATTTTTAATCCATTATTGGCTGGCTCAGGGCAGGACAGCATGGCACAGGGCACGGTGCGGGAATAGTTGCTCCTCGTGGCATCCAGGAAGTAGAGATCATGAAGGAGGTGCTGCAGAGGGAGATAAATTCTTCCAGGCCACCCCTCGCCCCAGTGACCAGACCCCACCCTACCTCCTAAGAGCAAGTCAGCTATAAATTGTCATAATCCAGTCACCCTCAGAAAGCCCTGCCCAGCTGGGGATACAGCTCAGCGGCATAAGTGCTTTCCTGGCAAGCCTGAGGTCATGAGTTCAATTCCTGGTACAAAAAAAAAAAAAAAGCTCTGCCTGTAAGCACATGAGACTTGTAGGGGACAGGGACATCTAGATAAAAAGCATAACATTCTCCCCACTGGCTCCCAAAAGGCTCATGTTTATCTTTTACTGCAAAATGCATTTAGTGTATCTTTAAGAGTTGCCTTCTGGCTAGGGTTATAGCTCAACCAGCGGCACAGCCCCAGCCTGGCAGGTACAAGGTCCTGAGTTTGAGTCATGGTACCAAAAAAAAAGTTGCCATCTGTAATCCCAGCACTCAGGAGGCTGAGGCAGGAGGATCACCATGAATTCAAGACCAGCCTGAGCTACATAATGAGTTCAAGGCCAGCCTGAATTACAGAGTGAGATCCTGTCTCAAATAAAAAAGAAGGTGGCTAAAGTCTTAACAGTTTCAGCAGGGGATATAGCTCAGTGGCATAAGCACCTGCCTGGCAAGCACAAGGTCCTGAGTTCAATTCCCAGTACAAAAACAAAACAAAACAAAACAGTTTCAGCATTACTGAAAAGTCCAAGTCCAACATTTCCTCTGACTTTTAAAGTAAACTCTTAGCTGTGAGCCACTGTAAAAATCAGAAGGAAGACACTAATGACATACAACAACAGCACAGTAAACACTGCCATTCCAAAAAAGAACAACAACAGCACTCGGGAGGCTGAGGCAGGAGGGTCATTTCAAGTTCGAGACCAGCCTGGGCTACAAAGTGAGCTCAAGGCCAGCCTGAACTGCATAGTAAGACACTGTCTCAAAAAGAAAAAGAAAAAAAAAAGAAAGAAAGAAAGAAAGAAAGAAAGCAAAAAGAGCAACAGGAAGATAAAAAGGAATGGGACCAAAGCAAGAAAGAAACCCAGCAGAGCAAACATTAAATCCTGTAGTTCCATGTCCAGCATCCAGGAGCAGTTATGGCAATGAGATGTGAATGCCAAAGGGCTTGGGAGGCCCTGCCCTACAGCATTGCCACAAGTGATAGTCTCTTTTCTCTTGGGCTGGCTTTCCTAAGATGTTTCATGCCCCTGGCTTCAAATTCCTGCAGTCTCCAGTGTACTTTCAACTATATTCTCATATTCTCGCAACTTTATACACTGCTTCCTCAGAAGGACACTGCCTGGCCTCTCAGGCTTTCTTCTGAAAGCTAGGTGAAGCCTCATCAATCCCACAACTCTTGCATTGTGCGTGCATGTAAAACTAGCACCATGTCAATGACGCACAGGTCCATAGGCAACTGGAGCAGTAATATGGCCCCCTTGAATCACAGATGCAGAGGCCCATGAGTGCCTAAATGGCCGAGCAAGGTGAATTCCAGGGTATTGCTGTTTGCCTTCTGGCATCCAGGAAGCAGAGAGCATGAAGAAAGTGCTGGAGAGGGGGACAAACCCTTCCAGGCTATCTTGCACCCTCTAGTTACCACATCTTATCTCCTAACAGCAAGTCAGCTCTAAATCCCGAGGATCCAGTCACCTTCAAGAAGCTCCAGCTACTAGCACATGATCATCTTGGGGAACACCTACATATAAATCGTGACCCTGGGATTGTGGCACAGCACATGCCTGTATTCCTAGAACTAAATAAGTCTGACACAGGAGAGTCATAAGGTCAAGCCCACCCTGGGCAATTTAGCAAGACATTGTCTCAAAATAGAAACTAATAGACCAGGCATGGTGGTGCACACCTGTAATCCCAGCACTGGGGAGGCTGAGTTAGAAGGAGTTTTGCAAGTTTGAAGCCAGCCTGGGGCTACAAAGTGAGCTCAAGGCCAGTTTGAATTGCATAGGGAGACCCTGGTTTTTTTAAAAAAGGCAAAAAATCCTAATAAGGGCTGGGGATGTAGCTCAGCAGCACAGCACCTGCCTGGCAAGCTCGAGGTCATGAGTTCAATTTCTGGTACAAAAAAAAAAACAAACCCTAATACAAGGGCTGGGGCTATAGTGATACAGGAAAATAAATATCCCAACCTGACTGATATCAGATGAGTTCGTGTTCTCTAAAACCAAAGAGTGAATTTTAGGAACAATGGAGGTTAAGAGCAAAATATATTTATTGAGAGAAAGAAAGCTTCTATCCAAGAGAGGGACAGAAGGGGGGCCCGAGTGGGTTACCCCTGACTCTGTCTTTTCCAGGGACTTTTATAGGGAAAAACCATGAGGTGAGGCGGGTCCAAGGTAGGGGAAATGGACAACACTATGGTCCACCAATAAGATTACAGGTATAATTGTCCAGGTAAGACTGAGTGGACTGAGATCAAATGGGGAAGCGAGTCACATAGCAAGCGGGCATGAATGCAGAGCTGGGCTTTTTCTGTGGGAGGTCAGGCCAGTGACTTTTTGGCTCTTTGAAGGTGGTTGTTACTTATTTATCAATTTTTGATGTATGTGGCTGTACCTGTTTAGCCCCCCTTGTTTTGAGGTCTGGCCCACAGGTGTCTTATCTTTTGTGTTGGCGCCTTCCAGGGTGCAGCCCTATCTGTCTGCCTCTAATATTTTTATCTAACTCAGCTGCCTATAACAATAGCAAAGTGTGAAAGTCCTGAGTTCAATCTCCAGTCTTGAAAAAAAGATCCTTCCCTCTCCACTATTATGACAAGGGTCCATGCTTACCTGTAGTGTTTCCCTGCCCTAGAAAACTTCAAGGTGAAGCTTTTCTCTTAAAGGAGCCAGCCCCTCATCCTCCCTGTCAGGTATCTTCCTGTGCCTTTAAAGAGCACCGGAGGTGGGAACTCCTCCCTCTCTGCTCAGCTAGGAGACCATCTGGTTCCCCTCAGGCTGAGCGGACAGTGGGTTAAGCACATGTGTTCTTTAGCCTTCCCTGAGCTGTGAGATCTGGGCTTGGCTCTCACCATGCTAGGCCTGTTTCTGTAAGTGGAGCCAATGATCCCCATCAAACTGGTCATTAGCGAGAGACAGTGAAATCATCCAAGCACATGGACCTCTCAGCCCAGGGCATGCACACTGCACCGCCCAGGGTAGAAGACAGGCAGGGCTACACTGCATTGTGACTCTTTGGGTTTTTTTGGGGGGCGGGGGGAGTGGTGGTGGATGGTAACAGGAATCAAACTTGGGACCTTGTGCTTGCCAGGGCATTGTGCCACTGAGCCAATGGCATTGTCCCATTGTGCCCGGCCCTCTGGCTCTTTTATTTCTTTAGTTTTTACTTACTTAATTAATTTGCAGTTCTGGGGATTGAACCCAAGCCCATTTTATTTTATACTTTTTTATTTTAGTTTTTTTGAGAGTGTCTCACTCTGTAGTTCAGGCTGGCTGGGTGTGGTGGCGCATGCCTGTAATCCCAGTGCTTAGGAGGCTGAGGCAAGAGGATCACTGTAAGTTTGAAGCCAGCCTGGGCTATGTAAGCAAGTTCAAGGCCAGCCTACCCTACATAGTGAGACCCTGCCTCAAAAAAGAAAAAAAAAAAAAAAAAAGCCACGCTGTAGTTCAGGTTGAACTTGAACTCAGCATGTAATCCAGGAGAGCCTTGAACTCCTCCTGCCTCACTCTGCAGGGCTGGGATTACAGGAGTATACCAGTACACTCGCCTCCCAGTTTTTTATTTTTTATTTTGAGAAAGAGCCTCAGTAAATTGCTAAATGGCTCATGCTGGGCTTCAACTTGTGGTCCTTCTGCTTCAACCTCCCAGTGTACTTGGATTACAGGTATGTACCACCATGCTTATTGTTGTGTTTTGTTTTGTTTTATTCATGTATCTAGGGAGGGTGGACCACCCGGAACCCCAAGACCCAGGACAGCCAACCTGGGCACGGGTGCAGGGGCACACACACGCCTTTGGAGGGTAGGGTAATCAGCAAGACCAGCAACGTGGAAGTGTCTGAAGCAGCAGGGAGGAGCCAGCAGCTGGGCTCCGGAGAACTCCACCAACAGACCAGTCCCAGCGCCCCCACACCCAGAGGTCAAGAGCAGCTCCATACCCAGCACAATCCCCATGGCAGACTTGGCTGGAGTTCACAGGCTGGGATTCAACACGGACACTGTCACAGAAGTGTACACACCACACGTATTTCACTGCTTTCGTTCTCCCTTGTTCGTCCGATTGGCTGTCACTCTTCTGTCTGGTTGGATGTTGTCGTATTTTGTTTTGTATCTTGTGGTTATTTTTGGTTTTTGTCCTCTTCTCTTTTTCTCTGGTCTCTTTTTTCCTTTCTTTCTTTTCTCCTTTTCTTCTTCATTCACCTCTTTCTTCTTTCTTTTCTTTCACGATTTAGGTTTCTCACCTTTTCTGTTTTTGTTTTTTGTTTTCTTCTGTTGATCTTCTTTTCCTCAGCTACTTTTTTTTGGAAACAGGGTCTCACTATGCAGTTCAGACTTGCCTTGGGCTCACTTTGTAGCCTAGTCTGGTCTCGAACTCACAGCAATCCTCCTGTCTCAGCCTCCCAAATGCTGGGATTATAGACATGTGCCACCATGCCTGGCTAAACACTGAAACTTTCTAAAATGATAGCAACAGAAGTGAAAAAACAAGTGGAAAAGGCTATAGAGAAAACAATCTCTCAGGTACAGAAAGAAATGATGTTTAAAGTCAAAGATATTAGGGAAGACACAGATAAAAGATGAGCTTAGAAAAATGATGGAAACAAAAAATGCCTAACATAGGAAAGAAATGGAATCCATGAAACAGATCCCAACAGAAATCCAAGAGATTAAAATCTCCATTGAAATTATATGCAACAGATTGAATGCAGGAGAGGATAGACTATCAGATCTTGAAGACAGAATTGCAGCTAGTGACCATAAAAAGATATCCTAAAAATAGTAAGAGACCATGAAAAGACAATCAAACAGCTACAAGATGAAGCAAAGAAGAATAACATAAGATTGATGGGTCAATGAGAAAGCCGGAGACAGCACAAATGCCATAAAAAACCTCTTCACAGAAATAATGGCAGAAAACTTCCCAAGCATGGATAAAGACCTGGACATACAAATAAATGAATCTTATTTATTTATGTATTTATTGATTTCCTGAACAGAGTCTTACTATGTAGCTCAGATTGGCCTTGAATTTGTGGTGATCCTCCCCTGCAGCCTTCTGAGTGCTAGGATTATAGGTACATGCCACCACTCTTAGCTATTTTATTTTATTTTACTTTACTTTACTTTATTTCATATTTGCAGTACTAGGGATTAAACTTGGGCCTCATGCATGCTAAACTGGAGTGATGGATGGGGCCCGTGATAGATGTTTGTGCCTGCGGCCCTGAGAGCTCCAGCAAGGGAGTGGCTTTAGACAGAACGGCTTGGGTTGAGGCTTGAGAAAGGAGGACCCTCAGGGATGGGAAGGAAGTATCAAGTGCCAGGTGCATGGGCCTTGCTTTGGGCGCCGATTGGCAGAAATTCCCTGGGCTGGGGCTGGGGGCTGCCGGGAGTGAGGAGGAGGAATCCTAGGGGCCTGGCTGAGGCCGGAAGTGACCATCCAGAAGCCAAGGTCAGGCCCATTGGTAGGTTTCATTCTTTCTTTTTCTGGTTTCCTCTTTTTGTTGTGCTTTTGTTTGTTGAAGCCTAATTTGCATATAACAAGGGCATAATTCTGAGTGAGTTTTTAAAATGTTTTGGTAGGTGGATGGAAACACAATAGATAGGTAATGAACTGTATATGTTTAAATTATACAGTTCGATGACTTGGGGTGTGTTTATGTGTGCACAGAACGAGCCCAAAGTCACACTATTATACCCTGCAGGCCTGGCCTTTATACCCCCGCCTGCCCCCTCTGACACACATCCCCAGGCAACCACCGATCTGATTTCTATCATTGTGGATAAGCTGGTGCTTCCTAGAATTTTGTGCAAGTGAAATCATACGGTACTACCCTTTTGTCTGCTTTTTAGTGCTACTCATTTTGCTTGGCTTTTAAGCAAACACAGCATCATTATTTGGAGATGCATCATCTTCTGGTACATCTTCAGTTCGTGAATGATTCTGTTTGCAAACAATCTGGTTCACAAATAGAAGCCTTAGGCAAAATTTTGCTTCCACTTACTTTGGGCGATAAACACAACCATGGGCATCTTCCCCCAAATCATAAAACAAATTAAGCTCATAAACCAAGTTACCACTTGACAGTTCATCTCTGTTTATTGCTGGTCTGTGTTATACTGCCTGGAAGTATCAGAGTCTGCGGATGGGCATTTGAGTTGTTCCACACTTGGGGCCATAACAAGGGAAGCTGCTACGAACATGTATGCACAGGTCAATGGGTGTTTATCTGTGTCTACACATGTGCAGCTATCACCCAAATGAAGATATGGAAATTGCAGTACTTTAGAAAGTTCTCCCAGGCCAGACCTTATTGCTCCAGTGATAACTACTGTTTTGACTTTTATCACAATAAGCCAGTTTTGTTTGTCCTAGAACTTCACATAAATGGAATTACAACAATGCAATCTAAATACAACAACAACAAAAGAAAAAACAATGCCATCTATTTTCTTTTGTGTCTGGCTTCTTTTGCACAACCCTCTAGGTCTGAGATGATCCGTGTCTTCACCTGTGTTGGTAGTGCCTTCCTTTTCATTGCTGTGTAGTGTTCCACTTGCTGGATATACCACAAAGTGTTTTCCCTTCTCCTGTTGATGGAAATTTGAGTTTTTTCCAGTTTGGGGTCATTTATGAATAATAATGTTCTGGGGGCTGGGGATACAGCTCAGTGGAATAAGCGCTTGCCTAGCAAGCGCAGAGTCCTGAGTTCGATCCCCAGTACCGCAAAAAAAAAATAATAATAATAATGTTCTGAATATTTGTGTACAAGGCTTTCTGAGGACACGTATTTTCATTTGTCTTGGGTCAACAGCAAGGAGTGGAATTTCTGCTTCCAAAGAAGTGTCTTTATTACTAGGAATTGTCAAACATTTTTTAAAACTGCTCGTGCTGTTTTTTTTGTTTTTTGGGGAGTTTTTGTCATTTTGAGACAAGGTCTTGCTATGCAGTTGAGGCTGGTCTTGAGCTCACTTTGTAGCCCAGGCTGGTCATGAATTTGCAGCGATCCTCCTGCCTCAGCCTCCTGAGTGCTGGGATTACAGGCGTGCGCCACCACACCTGGCTGCTTGTGCCATTTCACACCCTCACTAGCAGTGTACAGTATGAGAGTTGCAGTTGTGCCACAGTCTCGGACACTTGGTATTGGCAAATCTTTTCATCCAGCTGTTCGAGCAGTGAGCCGTGGCTGTGTCTCGGTGGATTTCTTTTCCTTTTTCTTTTTCTTTTTTCCTTTTTTTGATTTATTTTACATCTCCCTTATGAGTAAAGACTCACGATACTGAACAGCCTTTCATGTGCTTATTGGATTTTATTTTTATTTAAATGTTGCATTATTATGATAACCATCCATTTTTTTTTCTATTTTTTTTATTTCTTGGTACTGGGAATTGAGCTCAGGATCTTGCATTTGCCAGGCAGGCACTGTGCCTCTGAGCTATATCCCTGGCCCTCGATAACTGTAAAATTAAAAAAAAAGAGTAAATCATGCCAGCAGGCTTCAGTGCTGCTTGTGTGTTGGCCCAGCTATGTAGGAGGCTAAATCAAGATCACTTGAGCCCAGGAGTTGAGGACAGCCCAGGTGACATAGCCAGATCCCATTTTAAAAAAGAAAAGGGCAAACAGCAGCACATACTTAATGTAAGACATACAACTACAGGGGTACATGAGCTACAGCATGAACAATTTTTACCTTATTTCTCCAATTTCTCTCCCTGATATTAGTTTATCATGGGGGTCTCAATATATGCAGTTCTTTTTCCATATATGCATTCTTATTTTCCTTTTTTAAAAATTTTTTCTATGCCTACAAAACAGATATATCTGCACACATAATTTACTTTTTGTGTGCATGTGTGGTATGGGGAAATGGAGCCCTGGGCCTTTGCACTGAGTGATGTCTACAGCCTTCACCACTTTTTTTTTTTTAATTTTAAGCCCTGTCTCCCTTGACCACCCATGCTGGGCTCCAATGTTCCCTCCTTCCTCAGCCTCCTAGAGTGCTGGAATTCTGAGCATGCACCACAGCACTCAGCACAATTTACATTTTTTTCGGTTTGTTTTTTGAGACAGGGTCTTGTTATGTAGTTCAGGCTAGCCTTTGAACTCTTGGCAATCCTCCTGCCTCAGCCTGCTGAGTGCTGGGATTGCAAGTATGTGTCACCACGCTAGGCTAGAAGAATCTAGAAGGAGAAGGCAAGGAAATGCAATGATAAATCCTCAAACTCCAGGATCTGAAGTCTGTGCCAGTAGCCTTTCCACAGTTCCTCCGTGGTTCCTCTCTCTGAGGACAGAACTCGGCCCCTCGCCCGCATTTGGTCAGCCCCAGCTGTCTCGAGGAAGGAGCTACCTCACACTCCTGGCACACCTCAGCCTAGCTCTCTTCCTTCCACTGGCGGCCAGCTCACCCCTCAGAGCTGCCTCCTCCAGGACCCTGGCCTGACTGTGCCCCCTTTTCTCCCACTGTACCCCTTTTCTCCTGAGTTAGAGTCTACCTGGTAAGACCCTGTCTGGCAAGTGCAAGGTCCTGAGTTTGATCCCTGGTACCACCAAAAAAAGAAAAAAAAGAATTATTGTTGGAGGTTGGGGATACAGCTCAGTGGAATAAGCACCTGTCTGGTAGAGTCTACCTGGTGTGGGCTGGGACTATAGCTCAGTGGAATAAGTGCCTGCCTGGCAAGCTCAAGGTCCTCAGTTTGATATCTGGTACCACCAAAAACTAAAACAAAAAAACAGAGTCTACTTGGTGGAAGCCTCAGCTCATCTGTGGCTTTCAAAGAGTGGTCCATGCATAGCTCCTGCCTGGCAAGTGCAAGGCCCTGAGTTTGATTCCCAATACAAAAAAGAAAGACAGAAAGAAACTCAGGCCCAGGCCTGCCATGGGCTGAAGAATATTTGTTAAATGAATGAGTGATTGAGGCTAAATGCTGAGAGGATCCCATCCCAGCTCATCAATTTGAGGTCTTAAAGTCAAAGAGACCAGGCTTCCAGTATGGGCCTTGCCCCTTACCAACTATGCCAACATGGCAACTCTCTTATATGTCCTGCCTACCCAGACACACACCCCTGGTGGTGATTATACCCAGGTCTTGACACTGAGCTACATCCAGCTCATTTTTAAATAAATAAATAAAAAGCTGGGCGTGGTGGAACACATCTGTAATCCCTGCATTTGGGAGGCTGAGGCAGGAGGATCTCTAAAAGTTTGAGTCTAGCCTGGGCACCATAGTGAGTTCAAGGCCAGCCTGAACTACACAGTGAGCCTCTGCCTCAAAAAAGAATTTTTTTTTTTTTTTTGGTCTTTTAGAGACAGGGTCTCGCTATGCAGTTCAGGCTGGCCTTGACCTTACTTTGTAGCCCAGGCTGGTCTCGAATTCTCAACCACCCTCCTGCCTCAGCCTCCTGAGTGCTGGGATTACAGGCGTGCGCCATCACGCCCGGCTACCCTCTGCCTCAAAAATATTTTTTTTTTCTTGAGACAAAGTGTCACTGACTTGCACAGGTTGGACTTGGAACTTGCAACCCCCCTACCGCACAGCTCCCCGAGTTCTGGGATTTGTTATGCGGCAGCATCTCTCTGAGCCCCAGCCTCATCTACTTATGGTTTTGTTTTGGTTTCGGGCGCTGGACTTTGAACACAGGGCTAGTGTTCCCTAAGCATGCACTATTACACTATTACAGTGGTATGTTGTGTCAGTCCCTTAACCTATAATGCGCATAGTATATGTTCGGGGTGTGTGTGTGTGTGTGTGTGTGTGTGTGTGTGTGTGTGTGTGTGTGCGTGCGCGCGCGCGTGTGTGTATGCGTGCGCGCTTCACCAGTGCCCCTGGCCGGTTGTTCCTGGGGCTCTCCTACACCAGCTCCTTCGCCGGCTTAGGCGGCGTCATCCATGCCGAGGGAGCCTATTGCCCCCTGGTGGTGGTTGGGACACAGCCAGGAGGGACTCAGCTCAGGTGAGATGGACACAGGAAAGGAATTCCCAGGTCTTGGTTCTTCCTCAGACCCCCACCCCCATTTCAGACCCCAGGGCCACTCCCACCCGGGGTTGCTGAAAAACATGAAGGTGTGTAATGGACATGTACCAACTCCCCAGAAGGCAGGTAGCCATTGCGCACTGAGAACGTGCGGAGTATTAATAAAAAGAAAGATTAAAACTTTATTTTGAAACAGACTCCCCAGTTTGCCCAAACTGGCCTTGCACTGTGTCCGGCACCCAGCTATTTTTTAATACAGAATCACCCCCTTAACACTCACTCACGCTGGGCGTGGTGGCGCACGCCTGTAATCGCAGCACTCAGGAGGCTAAGGAAGGAGGATTGTTGTGAGTTCAAGGCCAGTCTGGGCTACAAGTGAACTCAATGCCAGCCTGAACTGCATAGTGAGAACCTGTCCCAAAAAGACCAAAAAACAAGCAAACCAAACCAAAGCAAAATAAAACAAACGGAAAAACACTCAGACTGCCATCCAGAACACTTCCAGGCTCCCCCAGGGACTTCTCACTACTTCTAGGAGAAGCTCCGTTCCCCACTAAGCCCTATGAGACCTCCTCTTCACTTCCTTCCTATTCTTTCTTCTCTGGGTTCCATCCACCCGTCTTCTATCTGTTTCACAAAGCTGTTCCTACCCCAGGGGCTTTGCACTCCTCATCCCTCTGTCTAGAACACCCCTCTCCCTGTTCTCCCCTTGATAGAGCCCTTAGCATTCACATAGCCCCTAAAGTGCCACAGAAAGACTTCCTGGCCACCTGGATATTCTACCCCAGTACCCCCTCCCTTGGTCTTGCACATTTCCCTATGTGAAATCATCTTATGTGTCTAACTACATGCTTATTACGTGTCCCCTCCCTTTCCAAAAGGACTGCTGCATGGAGGAGCGGTTGTTAGCCACGTTCCTCCCTGCTGTCCCCAGTGCCTAGGCCAGGTACAGGTGTGCACAGGCAGGTGACGCTATTTGGTGAATGCACAAACACAGGCTCACATGTATCAGACTAGGCTTTGTGCTGGGCAGACTGTGGGTTCATTCATTGCGCTGTTACTGCCAGCTGTGAGGCTCTGAGGAAAGGACCTGGTGTCCCTGAGCTCTGCCATCTGTGCACGTAGGTAAGAACCAGCGCCGCCATGCTGGGCCACGAGGTTCATGCCCTAATGCTTATGGGAGGTGACCTGCCGGGCACACAGGAATGGGCTGTACCTCTGTCCTAACAGCTACCCAGGGCAGAGCCCTGGCCGGTCTGTGTCACAGCTGCCAGGCAGGGAAGGGCAGGTAGACAGAGGACAGGGAAAGAAGGAGGAGGTGAGGGAGGAAGGAGGGAAGGAGGAGGAGGGGGCTCTCCACTGTGGCCTTAGGGAGCAGGCGCCTCCCTCTAAGGTGACAGCGCTGGGCTAAAGAGTGAAAGGGAACCCGGATGAGGAGCCCAGGTTTTAGGAGCATGAAGTCATGCAAAAGGGGAGTGAATGAGATACTCAAAAATTCAGGATGCAAAATGTAAGGGAGTGCCCAGACCCTCAGAAACCAAGACAAATAATTGTTTAATGCATTCCTACTTAATTAGTTAATTTTTTGTGGCAAGGGCTTGCTATAGAGTTTAGGCTGGCCTTGAACTCACTATGTAGCCCAGGCTGGCCTCAAACTCCAAGCAATTCTTCTGCCTCAGCCTTCTGAGTGCTGGGATTACAGGCATGCACCACCACATCTGGTTGATTTTTCTACGGTGGACTGCACACAGGGAGTGCCGAGATACAACCCCACCTCTTTTTGCTTTTCAAAACAAAGACTGAGTGGGCGTGTTGGCACGCACCTAAAATTCCAGCACTCAGGAGGCTGAGGCAGGAGGATCACCATGAGTTCAAAGCCAGCACTACATAGTGAGACCTTGTCACAAAAAAAGTAAAAAAAAAAAGCAGGGACTCACTAATTGCCCAGGCTGACCTTGAACTTGCAATCCTGCCCATAGCTAGGATTACAGACGTGTACCATTATACTTGGTTAGTGCAATATTTTTGAAAAATTGAAATTAATGCAAAAAAATGCTACAGTGAACAAAATATCAAAAATTTAAGATAGAAGCCAGACATGGTGGCATACACTTATAATCTAAGCACTCTGGGCATTTGAGGCAGAAGGATTGCAAGTTAGTAAAATTGTGTTTCAAAACAAGACAAATAAGGCTGGGCACAGTGGTGCACACCTGTAATCCTAACACACCAGAGGCTGAGGCAGGAGATCATTGCAAGTTCAAGACCAGCCTGGGGTACACAGCGAGCTCAAGGCCAGCCTGAACTGCATAGTGAGACCCTATCTCAAAAAGACAAAACAAAACAAAATAAACAAAAAGAGCCAGGATGTAGCTCAGTGTGAAAGCCCTGCGCGCGCACGCACGCACGCACGCACACGCACACGCACACGCACACACACACACACACACACACACACACGAGTTTGGCGGACCCATCACCCTTCGCCTGGCGCTCATTCCTGCTGTTCCTCTAAGCAACCTGAAGGTGGCGGGCTCGGTCTGCTCCTGAGACTTTGCCCGATGGCTTGGCCTTGCAGAGCCTTGGGGTAAGCTACAGACGCAGGTCTCACTGCATGGCATTCTGTGACTTTGAATAAGACCCTTCCCCACTCTGGGGCCCAGACTTTCTATCTGCAATGGGCTGAGCTAGGCATAGTGGTGCACTCACGGCTGTAATCCCAGCACTTGGGAGGCTGAGACAGGACGATTCCTGGGAATTCGAGCCTGGACTACAAAAGTGAGTTCTAAACCAATCTGAATTACATAGAAGCGTGGTGGCACCCCTGTAATCGCAGAACTCTGGGAGGCTGAGGAAGGAGGATCCTTCAGAGTTCCAGGCCAGTCTGGGCTACAAAGTGAGCTCAAGGCCAGCCTGAACTGCATAGCAAGACTCTGTCTCAAAAAAAAAAAAAAAGATGAATTATATAGCAAGACCCCATCTCAAACGGGAAAGTAGGGGGAGATTGAGACCTAAGATTTTATTTCTAGCTGGGACATGCCAGCCTAAGGATTTTTTTTTTTTTTTTTTTGTCTTTTTGACACGGGGTCTCGCTCTGCAGTTCAGGCTGGCCTTGAGCTCACTTTGTAGCCCAGGATGGTCTTGAACTCACAACGATCCTCCTGCCTCAGCCTCCCAGGTGCTGGAATTACAGGCGTGTGCCACCACACCCGGCTAGCCCAATTTCTTAATCACCCCAATATCTATGTCACACCACTTGGAATGCCATTGTTTTCAGTTTAATGTGCAATTGCCACCTCTCTCATGCCGGACTTCCAGGCAAGGAATACCCAAGAACAGAACCTTTCAAGCTTCCGACATGCTGTGCCCACTGTGGGAGCTGTCCTACTGTGTGCCGCAGGCTGCGGGGGGCGGGGCTCAGAGACACTTGTGCTGGGGAGGGGGCAGGGCTCAGGAGCAAAGGGTGCGCTCAGCAGGTGCAAGGCCCTGTTCGATCTCTAGCACCTACAAAAGCATTTATGGGCTGGGGAGATAGCACCGTGGTAAGGTATGTGTATATCACAACACATACACACACACACACACACACAAAATGTTTTTTCTGGTTAAAAAGTTGTTCGTGCTTTTTCTTTTTTACTTTGTTTGTGTAATGAATTAAGCTGACTGTGTTCCTTGACCAACTTCCTTATTCCTGGGGTAGGGGTAAAAGACCGGCAAAGCAGCCAGGTGGAAGAACAATTTTCTTGCATGCATGAAGCTCTGGATTCTATCCCTAGCACTGGGGGACAGAAAAAAACGTGAAAGTGAAGAAAACAACACAAGGAGGAAAAGAAGCTGTCACCACCAACGCAGCAAGCAGCCCCCCTCCTCCACGGTGGGACCTCATCTGCAGGGAGACGGGGGTGGGGGCTATGTGTGTCCCTCTCAGTGATTCAGCACAGAGAGCTGCTTCTAAATGCACAAGGCAGCGCGAGGGGCTGTGCTGTTGCCTCGGAGGCGTTTTTAGGCCTTAGGGTGGGATGCTGTGAACAGCTGTCTTCAGAGTGTTGGGGATCCATTCAACTAAATGACTGCAATTTTTGTTTTGTGTGTGAAAATATCTGCTCAGACAGCTCTTTCAGGGTGGGATGTGGTGTACTCAAGGGGACTGTGACACCACCGGGGAGGAAGGCAGGGAGGGAACTTGGGCAGTGGCGCATGCCTGTGATCCCAACATTTTGGGGAGACTGTGTGGTACAAAAAGCCCTGAAAGCTGGGTGTGGTAGCACATGCCTGTAATCCCATAATGGGGAGGCTGAGGCAGGAGGATCCTTGCAAGTCTGAGACCAGCCTGGGCTACAAAATGAGCTCAAGGCCAGCCTGAGCTGCACAGTGAGACCCTGTCTCAAAAAAAAAAAAAAAAAAAAAGCCAAAAAATAGCCAGGTGTGGTGGCACACGCCTGTAATCCCAACACTCAGGAGGCTGGGGCAGGAGGATCCTTGCAAGTTGGAGACCAGCCTGGGCTACAAAGTGAGCTCAAGGCCAGCCTGAACTGCACAGTGAGACTGTCTCAAAAAGACAAAAAAGAAAAAAAAAAGAGCCTTGAGTTACAAACCATGAGACCCAGGACCCAAAGCCTCCATCCCTGCTCACCTGGTGACAGGCACCTGAGATGCCACCAGAATGGGCCAGGGTAGGGAGGATGGGACCCCTTGTCTACCAGCTTCCCGACTCAGGGCACCGCTGGAGACACCTGTTGATTCAGCACAAGAGCCCAGGCCTTGGAAAACACTCCCCACAGGGCAGAAGGACCTGGCTTGGGTCAACAGGAGGCAGAGCCACACCCACGGTGCTGGGTTGTTGGCTCCCAGTCCTGCTTGGTCAGCAAGGCTCTGCTGTGGGTGACGGGTGAGCAGGGAAAGGGGAGATGGGAAGATGGCAGACTAAAGGAGGGCAGGGGAGGAGGGCCACAGAGTAGAGGCAGGAAGCCTGGGGGCCCAGGACAGCCTGTGTTTAATGTTGGCCTGGGAGGGCAGGCGCCCCTGCTTTTCTCAGGTTCCTGAGAGCTTTCAAGGGCACTGGTGCAGGGTGGGTGTGGGTGGGGGGCGTGCGATGATGAGAGTGCTCCCCAGGGAGTCCTGTCAGGCAGGAGAGAGAGTGTCAAGTGCTAAGCAATTATCTTGCCCCACCAGGGTGCCGCCTGGATCTGACGGGAGAACCCCTCCTCCCAGCCACCCACCCAGCCGGCGCAGATCCTAGGCTTCAACAATGGGGAGGCACTCTTTATTTTTAATTTTATGTTTCTTATTTTTTGCAGTGCATGGGGATTGAGCCCAGGGCCTCAGAAATGCCAGGCAAGTGCTCTACAACCAAGCCCTAAACATTTTATAATTCTTCTGCTATTATTTTTGTGGGTTTTTTTTTGTGTGTGTGGGGTTTTGGTTTTGGGTTTTGTTTTTCTTTTCCATCTTTTTGAGACAGGGTTTCACGATGCAGTTCAGGCTGAGCTTGAGCTCACTTTGTAGCCCAGGCTGGTCTCGAACTCAAAATGATCCTCCTGCCTCAGCCTCCCAAGTGCTGGGATTATAGGCGTGTGCCACCATGCCTGGCATTTTTGTGGGGTTTTGGGAAGAGGAGGAATCTACCTATATAATCCAAACTATTTTTCAAAAGCAAAATCATAGAACAAAAACAAAGACACAAAACATTAACTGTTCTTTATCTTTTAGACAGGGAGCACAAGAGCATTTACTTTATTATTTTGTTTTGTTTTGGAGATTTGTCTTGTTATGGATCACACCCAGGGCCCTGCTCATATTGGCAGCTGTTTTACCAGAGCGGATCCCAGACCCCACACTCATGTCTTGTTTCATGTTGATTTTTATGAGTTATTTGCCTCTTTTGCATTAATTCCCAGTTTTACAAAGTTATGATGCCAGAGAAAGGAATGTGGCAGACTCCGATATTGAGTTACTTCCGGTTAACAGTTTCCAGTGTCCCACACATGACGAATATCATAGTCTTCCACTCCCAGCATTAAAATACTCCCCCATGACCCTGCTAGTTTGCTGTGGTACCCGAGAGTGTCTTAGCACCCAGTATGGGAACCACGGGCCTATGTTCTTGTCGTCGGTTGGATCTGACTTCCTCTGTTTTTGCAGCTACCAGGCCCAGCTCAAATGTCAAACTGGCCAAAAACCCAGCAGGACAAAACAATCTCCCCACATGGAATGAAAACACCTTCCTCTGGGATCTGACAGGTTTAATCTTTGTGAAAGGCATGATTTGTTCTCTGATACTCAAGGTGTAAAGAAATTCCATATGTATTTATTTTTCTAAGCCAGATAAAGTCAGCCTTACTCGTCTCTGGCAGAGGTCACCGAGCTTAGCTTCTTTTCCTTCCCTTTCTTTCTCTTTTTCTCTCTTTCTTTCTTTCTGCAGTGCCGGGGACAGAAACTAGACCCTTTAGCTGGGCAAGTGCTCTGCCACTGAACTACATCTCCAGTCCCTGAGACTTCTAATATCTTTTGTTTTGCTTGGTTTGGGTGGCTTTCCCTTGTTCCTGGGCTTGTCCCAGGACCACAGGGCTCATACAGTCCAGGCAGTATTGAGCTGTCCACTAAATGCAGCCAGCCCTGGGCTCTCTTGCCCGACCCCCCCTCACCACCACCACCAGCCTGGCTGAGCTGAGGGCCTTCCTCATGGTTCTTGGGACGAGGAAAGGCCCAGGTGCTTGGAAGCCCCACCCCCACACCTGTCTGAGCCCTGTCTATAGGGTTCTGAGTGAGTAGGAGCTTTGATGCCTCTCTGGGAATCAGCCTCAACTCCTTCTTGCCCTTGGGGGATAAATGTGTCTCTCAGAGATTTTTGTTTGAAATGGTAAAGTGTGCTCCTAACTCATTATTAACATTTGTTTAAAAATCCATTGGAAGGCTGGGGGTATAGCTCAGCAGTACAGTGCTTGCCTGCTAGGTGTGAGATCCTAAATTCGATTCCCGGTACCAAAATCAAAACTACTGGAGCCAGGCCTTCTTGCACACACCTATAATCCTAGCACTCTGGAGGCTGAAGCAGGAGGATCACTGCAAGTTTGAGGCCAGCCTGGGCTACATAACAAGACCTTGTTTTTTAAAAAAATCCAATGGAAACTTAAACATCAGGACATGTCACATAATTTGTACAATCGAGACTTTTGGTCATTAGCTGGATCTGAGTTCCAACTGTTCCCCTGGACAGGGCATGTATTCTACTGTTGGCCACCTCTGTGGTGTCACTCAGTGGGCCTGGCTCTTACGATACCTAGAGCTTGAGACTCTGACCTACCTGTTTTGATGCAGGGTCTTGCTGTGTAGTGCAGGCTTGTGGCAATCCTCCTGCCTCAGCCTCCCCAATCTGGGATTACAGGTGTGTGCCACCTCCCCAGCCTGGGCTGAGCTTTTGAAAACAAAACCTTTTGACACTGCATCACAATGCTAAATTGCTAATCTGAGGGCAAGGTGTCCCCAACACAAGCACACCAGGCCCAGGGGCTCTCTGCAGGTTTGTGGGGTTGGGGTGATGGCGGTAGAAACATCACTCTTTCATCCTCTGCCAATGAATCCAGAAGAAGAAGGAAAGGGAGGAAAAGGAGGCAGAACACTGACCAAATTCTCCACACCTCATACACAGCTCGTACACATTTAGCACATGTATCTCATACATATTTAGCATACATAACTCGTACATATTTAGCCCTGCTTTAAATCAGCCTCATGATGGGACGTTTTTAACAACCCTATGAATAGGTAACCTTCACTGGATCCTCACCAGGTTCCTAGGATTGAGTAAAGTGCCTTATCAATATTATCTTGTTGCGTTCCTCAGAAATCGCTCCTAAAACCGTGTAACAGAAGGTAATGGCGCCGCCGCCAGGAGGAGGGAGGGAGGCGAACTTGCAAAATGTAGCTGATGCTGCTGCTTAAAAGCAGAAGGTGGCAGGTGTGAGCAGGAGGCGGTGGGAAAAGGGCCCAGATTCTGGGTCCGGATGTGTGCGGCCCCTGGAGGACTCGCTGGGTGCGGGGCAGGCAACAGGATCGGATTTCTTTTCTTTTTCCATTGCTATTTCTTGCTCGTCTGTTTCCTCATTCTCCGTTTCTCTGGGGAGTCCCTCAATTTGCCCTCATCCCTTCCGCTCCCAGCTCCTGTCCGCATCCATCTGCCCACCTGGCCGGCTCCCTGTCACGTGACCCGTGCATCCATCACAGCGCTATTCTCATCCCAGCTGCTGGTCTGCGCCCGGCTCTGCAGAGGATGCAGGGCGCGCATGCGCAGCTGCAGGCGCACCTGAGAGCAGATGGACCGGGTGCATCTTGGAGCCGCAGCGGCGTCTGGTCCGGTGCAAGGCGGGAGGGGGGCTTGGACAGGAGTCAGTGGGCCCGCTCGGGCCTACACCTCAGAGGAATTTAGGTTCTGTTCCCGGTATCTTCCTAAAGTGTCCAAAGAGTCCAACCTCTCCCTAGGTCAGGGCCTTGAGGTTGCACCCTTGGCGCTGGAGTTTTCCCTGGGCATCAGTAAGTCAGTTTAGTCATCTATCTAAGCTTAGAGTCATGTGACTTTGGCAAGGTGACTTGACCTCTCTGCTTCCCAGGACAAAAATGATAATAATGGCACCCACATGGTAGGACTGGAGAATCAGTGAAATTTCCCAAAAGCTCTTTGCACCGTACCAGGCGTGCCTCAAACTCACAGCAAAGGCAAATACAGGATCAGAGCTACGGGTGGTGCCGTGCGACAGCTGTACTCTTCCCTGTCGGTCATCTTACTGGCTCCTCTTAGCCACCCTGGGAACCTGGCCTGCAAGTTTTATTGTCCCTGTTTCGCAGATCAGGAAATCAAGGCTCCAAGATGGCGAAAAGTCTTGAGCCAGGTGTTGGAATCCACACCCAGAGTGATTGCAGCGTGACAGAGTCACAGGTTACCAGGTGAGTTCACAGTCTGTCTCCCGCTCATTCTTTGAACCATCTGGTTCAAAATAACTTCCATTCTGATTCTGGCCGTACCCCAGGGACCATCGCAGGTACACATCTGCAGGGAACAATTTCTTTTTTTGTTTTTCCTTCTACAGAAATGAGCAGCTGTGTTTGACTTGCTGTGATCTTTGGCACAGCCCCCCGTCGCCCTATCGCCTGGCCCACCTTCAAGGATTTTCCTCCTATGCTACCTCCTAGCCTACCCTCACTCAGACTGTCTACAGAGTCCTTAATGTCTGTCACTGGGCCTTGTACTTCTGTGTTTTGCCCAGTTGCTCTCCTATCTTCTTCTTCTACCATTAGTTTTTTGTTTTTGGTACTGGGACTTGAACTCGGAACCTTGCACTTGCCAGGCAGGTGCTTATGCCACTGAGCTATATCCCCAGCCTGTTTTATTTCAAGACAGGGTCTCACTATGTAGTTCAGGTTGGCGTTGAACTCACATCGATTCTCTTGCCTCAGCCTCCCAAACGCTCTTGCTATGTTTTACTGAGCTCAGGCAGCCCATGCTGGCTGCAGCCCAGCTAGTACACTGCATCGGACCCCTGCCACTCCCTGTCACTGCCTTCTGTCCTGCTCCAGCACTTTCCAGAGTGGACACTCCATGCATGATTCCTTGACTCCCATCTGTCTCCTCGGATAGAACACCAGCTCCAAGAGCACAGAAACGTCTCCATGCTACCCACCACATGGCCCGGCCCTTAGCTACACTTAGTAAACCCTTGTTGACCCCTGCCTGCCTGAGTGACCAGAGGAGCCGTCACTATATTCCTTGACTGCTAAAGAATTTTCCAGCTTCTAATTTGTTTTCATGTCAGATATAGAAACTGTGCAGTCTCAGCTGACACATGCCAGCCAGCTAAGGAAGGGGCATGTGGTGTTCAAGGGCACCCTGGGTGCCCTCTCCTGTACATGCTGTCTGCCCCAGACACATCCAGAGGCCTCCATATGTTCAGGAGGCAAAGGCAGGAAGAGGTGATACACGAGCACTTTCTTTCTCTAGGAAGTCACGGCAGGGCTCTGGTCGGGTAGACTGGGCTGGAGGTGAGAAGATGGTTCAATTTGCTTGCTGGTGGCTGAACTAGGGCATCTGGCATTTTGTCCAGCCTTGGCCACCGTTCACTTCAGGACTCTGGAAAATTCTTCATTAGGCCTCAGCTTCTTTTCTCGCTCAGTATAAAATAGTGGCTCAGACTCCAGACTCCAGAACTGGATCATTGCTTTGTTGCTTACTCTCCAGACACTCACTTCTCCTGTCTGAATCTTAACTCCCTCATCTGTACAATACTGTGCTTCTTAATAATATGAAGAAAAGGAGCTAGCTGGTAAGACTGTTCTAAATATTTAAAAGTTCATTGATTTTGCTACAAAGAGCTCCTCTGTCCTTTTTGGTTCATAATTGGCTCCTCTTCTTTGTTTTTGAGGCCCAAGGTGAGCCCTGTTCCCCCTCATCCCCACCCTTAAGCCTAGTGTCTCCAGCACCCTAGGTAAACACTTAACCGTTGAGCTACCTTTCCCTCCCAACCCTTGTTCATTTGAAAAGTAATGTTTCCCATCTACAAAGAAAGTTCTCTTTGGTAGAGGTGGACTCCAGGAAGTAGATGTTGGTTCCAGAGTTGATCCCACAGTATATGTCTATCAGATTTAGGATTTGAAGCCCAGCATGGTGGCTGATGCCTGTTAATGCAGGGGGATCGCTAGGAGTTCGAGGCCAGCCTGGACCACACAGTAAGTTCAAGTTCAGCTTCAACTACATAGGGAGACCCTGGCTTAAAACAAACAAACAAACAAAAAGATTTAGGATTTGGAAACTTCTAGCTTCCAAAATCCCATGGAGTGTTTTGTCCATGGTTGTAGCTCCCAGGACCCAGAACAGCAGTTTACACATAATACACCAAAAAGTACTTGTTAATGAATGATAGATGCACGTTCTGACAGCAAGTCTAGTGCTTTTGTCCCCTAGCTGGAGCATCAAGGGAGGCAGAGGCGGCAGAGCTGGGAAGGTTGCAAATTCGAGTCCCACCTGGGCAACTGATGGAGTCCCTGTCTCAAAAAATAAAATAGGGCTGGAGAGGTAGCTCGCTGGTAGAGAGAGCCTAGGTTTGATTCCCATTGTGTGTGTGTGTGTGCGCGCGCGCGCCTAGTTATTGTGAGGATTTAATGAGATGATGCCTTTAAGGCCCTTCCGCACGGAACCCGACACAGAAGAGCTCAGTGAATAGTGGATATATGGGTGTAAGTGTCCAGGGGGCTTGGGATGGTATCAGTGTATCTGGCTGGGAGGGGGTACTACTAATAGATTAACTTCCAGAGTTCCTTCGGTGGCAGGCGAAAGGGGAAGGATCCCAGAAAGGAAAGAGAGGACCATAACGGGCTTTTAGGAAGATGCCGGTTGCCAGGGATCCCAGTGCGGAGGTGGCACAAGGGACTTTAGGACCCTGAGCCCCGAGTGTGCACGGCTGCCCGCGCGCGCGCGGCGCGTGAGGTGAGGGGGAGGGCGTCACTCTAGCACCAGCCAGGGGCTGCTTCGAGCTCCGCCGCATCCTGGTGGGCGGGGCCGAGCGTCCGGGCCGCGATGTGATTGGCGGAGGCGCGCAGCCGGCGGAGACGGCTGGCACGAGGCCCCTCCCCCATGAGGCCCCGCCCTTCCCGCGCGCGCCGACGCCACGGCAGCCTCGCTCTGGCTCGCGCCGCGCCCCCGCGCCAAGTCCGCGCGTCAGTCGGTCCCGAGTGCTGCTGCCGGGCGGCGAGCTGCAGCTAACCTAGCGCGCCGGCCGGGGAGGCGGTGGTGTCCGCGGGCGTCGCGGGAGGAGGCTCAGAGCCCAGAGACTCGCGTAGGGCCATGGCCCCCATTGGCCTCAAAGCCGTGGTCGGAGAGAGTAAGTGGCGGGAGCCGGGGTCCTTCCCTCAGGCGGGGCTGCGGCCGCTCGGGAGCCGGCGCCGCACTGGCCGCAGCGCCCGGCCGTGCGCCTGGCTGCCCGCCCACCCTACCCGGGGCTCCGGGCTCCGGGCTCCGGGCTCCGGGCTCGGGTCACCGCGGCGCCGCCCTCCCCGGAGGGAGGTCGCCCCCGCCTGCTGGGGCGCGGCGGGCTCCCCCCGCTCCTCCAGCTTCGCCGCATCTGTCTCCACCACCTCCGTCACCCACTCCTGCATCTTCCCCTTCGCGCCATCCCGCCGCCATCGCCCCCACCCCGTCAGCATCCCTCCTCTCATCTCCGCGGTTCCCCCCGCGCTCCCTCCCTCCGCGCCCGCCCCTCTGCACCCCTGGGCTGTGGCCCGTACCCTTCACCCCGCCTTCACCCGCAGCCCGCTGCCTTGCTCTGCAGCCCAGCATCACCCCTCAACCCCGGTTAATTCTTCACCCGGTTCTCTCCCCTTCCTCTCCTTTATCCTAGGATTCCGCTCCTTTTTCTCGCCAGTCCCTCCCTCCCTCTCACCCTCCCTCTCGAGTCGTGACGAGCGCGAAATCCCGGCCCGCGTCTTCCTGCCCCTCCCGGGGGAGCCGCTGTCCCGCTGCGCGGACCCACCTGGGCCACTCGCGCAGCTGGAGCGGGGGTGTCTGTTTGCCCCGGGCCGGGCGCTGCCGGGCTGGGCCGCCGCGCGCCTCCCGGATTCCCAGCCTTGGCGCTTAGCGTCAAGGGCGGGGTCTCCTCGGGGTCGCGAACCCGCTCGTCCCGGAGGAGATGGGCAACTCCGGCGCGCGCCGGGAGGAGCGGCCCGGCCCAGCACCTCTGTCTGCAGTCTGCCTGTTTTCAGAACTAGGCGCTGGCTGGGAGGAACGAGAGCCGCAGGCGGCGCAGACAGCTGCGACTGCGGCTACAGGAGGAAATGGTTTTTTATGGGCTGGGATGAAAGGCAGGACAGACGTGGATTTTTATCAGTGGAGGGTGTTGAGCGCCGGCCTCAGCCGAGGGAGGCTGTGGGGAAGATTAGGGAAAGGCGTTCGCAGTACTGAATAAAATGGGCGATTTGTGTAGAAAAACAGCTCCTCTTCAATATTTATTTTGTCATTTTCTTATAACAAAAGATGTGTGAGCATGGCTGTGGCGTTTGCTCCTTCTTGTAAGAGAAAATTAAAACTGGGATTTTCTCCGTAGGAGAAGGTAAATGAGAATGAAAATGGTGGTTATTTACAGTTTTCAGTGATTCTCTCCCAAGATAAATGATTAATTAGCCTCTCTCTCTCTCTGCTATCCAATGCTTTTGACTGTACTGTATAGGGTTCTTTATGAACATCCTGTAATCCCAGCACTCGGGAGGCTGAGGCAGAAGGATTGTTGACAGTTCAAGGCCAGCCTCGGCTACAGAATGAGCTGAACGTCAGCCTAAACTGCGTAGCAAGACCATCCCGGAAAGACAACAACCAAAAAACCATCCTGTTTCTCTGCCTCCTTACGCTATTCATTGGAATATGAGAAATATTCCTGCTGAGGAATCTTGCTGTGCGATCTTACCTGACTTATTACAAAAGAAGAAAATTGTTGAAAAAAAGAACCCCAAATAAACATTTTAGGAATAATGCTCATTAATCCCAGCACTCTGGAGGCCGAGGCAGGAGGATGACCACGGGTTTGAGGTTAGCCTAGGCTGCATAGTTCAAGGCCAGCCTGACTGCATAATGAGACCCTGTCTCAAAAAAAAAAAAAAAACTTACAAAACAGCACCTGCGTTGCCCTTGCTGTAAAGGTTCTGACACTCCTAAGCTCAGTCTTCTGAGGGAAGTCAGTGTTTAGGCCTGGGTACCCTTAGGGATTGTCTAATGTCCTCATTTTACCTACGGGAAAGAAATGGAGGCTTGAAATGGTAAATAACTTGCTAAAAATCATTGTTAATTTTTACAAAACCCGGTATCCATTTCCTTGCCACTTTAGTAAAAAATAGCAATTGTTTTATATATACCATTTACTTCTAATACCCTTTTAAAAGGTTGTCAAGTATATCATGGAGTATTGCATTCTTTGAGGATGTTACACTGAATACTACCCACTACAGATAAAATACCTAAGTGTCACGGAAATCAAATTTTTGCGTCTGGTAGCCAGGACCCTTGTTTAAGCAAGTGGCTCCTTGGTTCTCCTCCCTTTCCATTTTTAGAAGCAAGCATAAAGGTTTAAAAAAATGCAATATGGGAAATTTTTCATTTCTGAAATAAAGCAAAAATTACTGTATACCAAAATAAAACCAAATGAATTTTATATAAAATTGATGGGTATGCTGAGTATGGTGGTACACACCTATAATCCCAGCACTGAGAAAACTGAGGCAAGTGGATCAAAGTCGGCACTATGTAGCAAGACCTGCCTCACTCTCCCTGCCCCTTCCAAAAAAAAGGGTCCAGTTCCTGTAACAGCTGAATTAGATGTGAATTTCTTTTCTTTTTTTTTTTTTTTTTGAGACAATGTCTCCCTATGCAATTCAGGCTGGCCTTGAGCTCACTTTGTAGCCCAGGCTGGTCTCAAACTCACAGCGATCCTCTTGCTTCAGCCTCCTGAGTGCTGGGATTACAGGCGTGCGCCACCACCCCTGGGTGGCATAAAGCAATTCTAACTTACAGTTTTAGATGAGTTTCTAGCTTTGCCTTCTTCTCTAAAAAATAAAAATAAAGATATTTTCTAATCAGTGTACACCAGTTTGCAATCTTCATAATCTGGTCTTCCTAATCAGAATTATCCCATAGTCACTGTTTATCATATTTTCTATAATGAAAGTGCTTCATAGCAATTAAAATGGTCAGAAATTATCTTGTTCAGTTTTTTGTTGTTTATTTTTTGAGGTGGGGACTACTTGTTTGTTTGATCCACCTGAAAGTTACTTCTTTATTCAATGTGTTCCAGTGTCAAAAACAGTGGCTGGCATACAGTGGGCAGTTAATATTTGTTAGGTGAATAAATGCTATTTAGGATACAAAGCAGAACAAAAGAAATGTAGTTTTTGGTCCCTGTCCCTTGTTTCTCTTTGTTCTGGGAATGGAAGCCAGGCCCTTGAGCATGCTATGCAAGTGCTGTGCCACGCAGCCACTCTCCACCCCTGCAGAGTTGAGCTTTATTGAGTAGCCAGTAGGGGCACACACAACACACATGAAGGAGATGGGTTAACTTTAGCTATTCATTCATCAAGACATTTGTTTAGTGCTTGCTAGGTACTGAGGGGTTTACAAAGCTGAGGAAAACATGGGACTCATACTGTTGTGACAAACGGACCATTCTGGGAGTTTTTTCCCTGTCACTTCCCCACATTTAGGACCTTCTCAGTGTATTGCACTTAGGTATATTGGTCTTGCCCAACTAGACTGTAGTTTCTTTTCTTTTTTTTTTTCCTTTTTGTATTTCTTTTTTCTTTCTGTCTCTCTTGTTTGTTGAGATAGGGTCTTGTAATGTGGTTCAGGCTGCCTTCAACTCACTGTGTAGCCCAGGCTGTCCTGAAACTTGCAGCAACCCTTCTGCCTTGGCCTCCTGTTACAGGCATGTGCCACCTTTCCCTTTCCTTTTCATTTCCCATTTCCCATTTCTCTGTGTCTCTGTCTGTATCTCTCTCTGTCTCTCTCTCTGTCCTGTGCTGGGGATGGAATCTGGGGCCTCATGTACTCTAGACAAGTGATCTACCACTGAGCTGCACCTCAGCCCCTGAACATGAACTTTTGGGGGGAGAGAATAGGACTTTGGCTGCTTCTTATGCCTATCCTTAGTACATGACTTAGTGCCTGGCACCCAGGTGATGCTGGATGAATAACTAAAGGCTAACAAGAGAATGGACTCTGGAATTAAGCTTCTGGGATAGAATTCAGATTTATTTGAGCCTCAGTTTCTTTGTCTATAAAGTGGGTAATAGGGAGCCAGGCGTGGTGGCACATGCCTGTAATCCCAGTACTCAGGAGGCTGAGACAGGAGGATCGTTGCGAGTTTGAGACCAGCCTGGGCTACAAAGTGAGCTCAAGGCCAGCCTGAACTGCAGAGCTAGACCCTGTCTAAAAAAGACCAAAAAAAAAAAAAAAAGTGGGTAATAGACCAGAGTGGGCCACACCCGTGATCCCAGCACTTGGGAGACTGAGGCAGGAGAATGGGCTACAAATTTGAGGCCAACCTGGGCTACATAGTTTAAGGACAACCTGAACTACATAGTAAGACCCTGTCTTTAAAGAGGGGGGCAGGTAATAGCATCTGTCTTGGGTTTTATCAGTATTAGACAAGGGAATTCAAGGTTAGCATTTAGCACAGTTCCTGGCACACAGTAAATTCAGTATCATCACTATGAAAAGACCCACAACTGTTAATAAAAGTGTCAGGGGATTTGGGAAGAGATGGTCTTCCTCTGTCCTGTGGGACCCTAGTTTTGGCAGAGAAAGTAGATTGGGTAAAATTCTTGGAGGAAGTGCAAATGAATTGGAAAATGGAAGAATCAAACTGAAGAACATACAGACAAATTGATAATCAGATTCCCACTTCTGTTTCCAGCTCTACTCATTACTTTTTGTTTTCTTTTTCTTTCAGGAATGGAACTCAGGACCTTGTGTTTGCCAGTCAGGTGCTTGTGTCACTGAGCTATAATCCTGGCCCTCATTTCTTTACTTTTGATTTCTAATTTTTTTTTCCTCTGTCATTTTCTCTCTCTACATGGCAAAGAGATTGTAAGAAAAAGTAGAATTCAGGTTTTGTGTCACCTGAGTATGTCACTGCAGCATATGATGTTTCAGTCATGTAAATCCATGCTGTAGTCCAGAGTTCATTCCTGTCCACTGAAGTTTTGTGTGTTACAAGCACTAAGGCGTTCCAAGATGCACTGTTGGCTTTTCTTGTTCTTTCTTATCTATTACCAGTTTTTCTTCATGTTCTTTTTACATGAAATGGGGCCATGATACATAAAATGTGTTGCAAGTTGACAATCTAGATTGAAGCAATCCTTTTAAAGTTTAGAGTCAGTCTTTCTTTTCTTTCTTTCTTTTTCTTTCTTTCTCTTCCTTCTTTCCTTTCTTTTTCTTTCTTTCCCTTTTTTTTTTGGAGACAAGGTCTTGCTATGCAGTTCAGGCTGGCCTTGAACTTACTTTGTAGCTCATGCTAGGCTCAAACTCAGAGTGATCCCCCTGCCTCAGCCTCCAGAGTGCTGGGATTACAGGCCTGTGCTACTGTGCCCAACTTTTTTCCCCTCCCCTCCCATGATAAATGCATGTTTAACTTTATAAGAAGCTGCTGCCAAACATTTTTCCAAGTGTTGGCAACACTTACTAAATTCCCACCATCAGTGTTTGAGAATTTTCATCCTTGTCAGCGATTGCTATTGTCTTTACAACTGTAGCCATTCTGGTAGGTGGGAATGTCTAGTATCTAATGGTTTTAATTTGTGCTTGCACCTGTTAAGTATTTTTTTCATGATTTTTTTATGTATCATTGGTAATGTTTCCAAATCTTTTATTTATTTATTTATTTATTTTTTTTTTGCGGTACTAGGGATCGAACTCAGGACCTTGTGCTTGCCAGGCAAGCACTTATTCCACTGAGCTATATCCCCAGCCCCTCCAAATCTTTTAGCTGTGTTAGTTGTCTTCCTTATTACTGAGTTTTGAGTGGTCTTCAAATATTTATCAAAATGTGACTTGCAAATATTTTCTCACAGTCTGTGGCTTTGTCCTTTATTCTCTTAATATGTTTCAAGGACAGAAGTTTTTAATTTTGGGGCTGGGGATATAGCTCAGTGGAATAAGCACTTGCCTAGCAAGCGCAAGGTCCTGAGTTCGATCCCCAGTACCGCAAAAAAAAAAAAAAAAAGAAGTTTTTAATTTTGAAGTAATACAATTTGTCAATTTGTTGGGAAAGCTTTTTTTTTTTTGGTACCAGGAATTGAACTCAGGACCTTGTGCTCACCAGGCAGGCACTTGTGCCGCTGAGCTATATCCCCGGCCCTAATTTATCAATTTGTGTATGTATATGTGTGTGCAGACTGCAGCTTTAGTATCCTATCTGAGAAGAAAAGGTTTTGGAGGTGCTAGGACATGAACCCAGTGCCTCACAACCTGCTAGGCAAGCATTCTACCACCAAGCTATGTCCCTATCCCTACCTGAGAAATCTTTTTTGTCTAATACAGGCTCATAAAGATTTTCTCCTACTTTTTCTTCTAGAAGCTCTAGATTTTTTATTGTACTTCTTAATTTTGAATTACTTTTGGTATATATCATGTGAGGTATGATCCAGGTTTTTTTGGCATTTCAATGTCCAGTCTGTTGCATGCCCCCCCATGGGGGGTTGAATCCAGAGCCTTTGAACTGAGCCACATCCTCAGCCCTTTTTTATTTTTTATTTTGAGACAGTGTGTCACTAAATCACCCAGGTAGGGTACAAATTTGCAATCTTTGTGCCTCAGCCTCCCAAAATGCTAGGATTATGGGGATGTGCCCCCATGCCTGGCCTTGTTCCTTTTCATAATTTAGTTCATTTGTTTTTATAAACTTTAGAATCAACTTGTTGTTGGTGTTTTTTTTTTTTTTTTTTGTCTTTTTTGAGACAGGGTCTCACTGTGCAGTCCAGGCTGGCCTTGAGCTTACTTTATAGCCCAGGCTGGTCTCGAACTGACAACAATCCTCCTGCCTCAGCCTCCCAAGTGCTAGGATTATAGGCGTGTGCCACCATGCCTGGCAGCTTGTTGATTTCGTTAAAAAAAAAAAAAAAAACAGAAATGCGGGATTATGGCTGGGCATGGTGGTACACACACTCATGGGAGGCTAAGGCAGGAGGATCACTGTGAGTTCGAGACCAGCCTGGGCTACAAAGTGAGCTCAAGACCAGCTTGAACTGCATAGCGAGACCCTGCCTCAAAAAGACAAAAACAAAACAAAACAAAACCTGGGATTGGAATTGTGTTGCATCTACACAGATCAATTTTGGGAGGATTGACATCTTAAGTTTACTTTTAGTATTTATTTTCTTTGCTCTGTTGCAATGTATCATTATTTTTTGTTTCACAAATAAGCAACCCTATGATAAGGAGAATTGTGCATAGTTTATCAAGGTTGCAGAATACAAGGTAAATTAGAAAAGTTGTATTTTTGTATTCTAGCGGTGAATAATTAAAGGTGAAATTTGGGTTTTGTGTATGCGTGTGTGTGTGTGTGTGTGTGTGTGTGTGTATGTATGTATGTGTGTGTTTGAGACATGGTCTCGCTGTGCAGTTCAGGCTGGCTTTGAATTCACTTTGTAGCCCAGGCTGGTCTCAAACTCACAAGGGTCCAAGTGCTGGGATTATAGGCATGTGCTACCACACCTGGCTAAATTTATTATTATTATTATTAATTTTATTTTATTTTTGTCTTTTTGAGACAGGGTCTCACTATGCAGTTCAAGCTGCCATTGAACTCACTTTGTAGCCCAGGCTGGTCTGATCTCAAACTTGCAGTGATCCACCTGCCTCAGCCTGGAATGTGAAATTTAAAATAGTACCATTTACAGAGTTGGAGATGTAGCTTACTGGTAAAGGACTTGCCTACCATGGCCCTGGCTTTTATCCAGCACCTTGAGAAAATAAATAAATACTTAGGCATATCTGTAACAGTACATTCCAGATTTATATTTTGAAAACTATGAAACCCTGACCAAAGAAATCAAAGAAGGAATAAATAAGTTGGTGATTATACCATATTCATGGATTGAAATAATGCTGTGTTCATTTTTACTTTTTTGTAATGTCTTTTCTACTCTCTTGAACTTCTGTATTTTCCTCGGCAACACTTAGTATTGTCTGTGGTTTCTTTTTTATTTCTTGAGACAAGGTCTTGCTGTTACTCAGGCTGGTGTGACCCTCTCACCTGGGCCTTTTGCATAAGTATGTTACTACTATAGGCATCTCATTGCTCTGGCTTATCTGATCCTTTTACTGTAGCCATCCTAGTGGTTATCTCACTGCAATTTTGATTTTCGTTTCTGTCATGATTGATAATATTAAACATCTTTTCATGTGGGTATTGGTCATTTGTGTATCTTTGGAGAAATGTCTATATATATATAGTTTCTTTTCCTTTCTTTTCTTCATTCCCAAATCTCAGTTTCTCTTTCCTTTTGAAATTTCTTCCCATTTTACAATATCCATTGTGTATTTTGGATCGTATTTACTCTTTAAGCTGCTTCTCACACTAGGGAGACAATACAATGTTTACACATGTGTTTACTTATGAGTATGGTCTCGAGTTGTATCCGTTTACCTATAAAAGTCTCCAGTTTATCCTTCTTTATAAGCTGAGTAGTACTCCGTTGTATAAAACACCACATATTTTTTATCCATTCCTTGGTTGATGGGCATTTGGGTTTTTTCCAAGATGTAGCTGTCACAAATTGTGCTGCTATAAACATAAGTACACGTATATCACTGTGGTACAATGTTCTTAATTCTTCTGGGAAGTTACCCAGTAGAGTAACAGCTGGGTCAAATGGGACCTCCAATCGTAGTTTTTGAGGGATCTCCACACTGATTTCTACAGTGGTTATACCAGTCTACACTCCCAACAAGAGTGGAGAAGGGTTCCTTTTTCCCCACAGCATTTGTTATTGGTTGATTTTTTTTTTTTTTTTTTTGGTACTGGGACTCAAACTCAGGACCTTGCACTTGCCAGGCAGGTACTTGTGCCATTGAGCTATATCCCCAGCCCGGGAGACTTTTTTTAGGTTGATTTCTTGGTGATAGCCATTCTTTCTGGGGTAAGATGGAATCTCAGTATTGTGTTAATTTGCATCTCTTGAATGACCAGTGATAATGAACATTTTTTTCATATGTTTATTTGCAGTTTGTATTTCTTCATCTGGGACGTGTGTATTCATCTCAGATGCCTATTTTTTGGATTGGGTCTTTAAATTTGGGAGGTCTGATATGTTCATTTTTGTTTTGTTTTGTCTTTTTGAGACAGGGTCTCGCTCTGCAGTCCAGGCTGGCCTTGAGCTCACTTTATAGCCCCGGCTGGTCTTGAACTTGCAACGATCCTCCTGCCTCAGCCTCCTGAGTGCTGGGGTGACTCACAGATCCCCGCAGATTGACTCAAAGTGACCTTGAGCCACCCAGGAGTCTACAGCTAAGGATGAGAACCTCCACCCTCCGGGTCAGGAGGCTCTGTGACTGGAAACTAGTCAGTTTTCCTCTCGTGGTGATTCTTTCTTTTTGTTTTTGTCTTTTTTTTTTTTTTTTTTGAGACAGGGTCTCGCTATGCAGTCCAGGCTGGCCTGGAGCTCACTTTGTAGCTCAGGCTGGCCTCAAACTCACAATGATCCTCCTGCCTCAGCCTCTCGAGTGCTGGGATTACAGGCATGCGCCACCATGCCTGGCTTCATGGTGATTCTTTTATGCCTTTTTTTGGTGGTACTGGATTGATCCTGGGGCCTCCACACTAAGCTACATCCCCAGTCCTTTTCAATTTTTTATTTTGAGACAGGGCCTTACTAATTGCCAAGGCTGGGCTCAAACTTTGTATCTACCTCAACTTCACTGAGTGCTGCGATGACAGGTGTGCCACCACCGTGCTGGCTTCCCCATGTGTTAAAGTCAATAAATGCGTTAATTAACTTCATTGCTCACAGTTGTTTGTGGGAGGAAATACACAAATGTTATAGTTAGTCAAAATGCACAACCTCAAGCATTTGGGTTTTATGCTGTGTTCAGGTGATACCAGATTCTGAGTCCTGCTTGTGGAAGGGATCTTCGCAGCCTCTGCTGGAATGTCACCCAGAGCACGAAGTCTGTCGAATCAATCACCTTGTGAGATTTTTTTCCCTCTTTCTGTGGCTGTTAGGGATAGACAACAGTTTTCTTTTTTCCTGGCAGTGTAGGTTCACAATGACAGTGTAAGGTGTAAGCCACAAGGAGAGTTGCAATGTGAAGCAGAAAGGCTGCTATATCGTATTTAGAGGTAACTAGGATTTTCTATTTGATTCTAATCCAGTCACAGATGATCCATGTAGACTTCTTTTAATGGCCGAAGAAACAAAGCTGCTTCAGGTCATCGCCCTGACACTGGGAGAGATCCATCCAGCCAAGCCCTCTTCCCTTATGGTTTCTTTTGAACTTTGTGTGTCCAGGAGAGTATCCAAAGACAAGCCTGCCCCCTGGTCTCTGGACACATCTGTGTTGCTGGCACTGGTTGCTAGGGTCTTGAGGAAAATAAGACACCAAGAGTCTCCCCCTGCTCTGTGTTAATTTCATATGATGGGCTTTAACAACAGACTACTGTGAGTCAAATCCCTTAAGATTTACTCAGTTTACAGGCTCATCTTGTTGGGGGTGTGGGAAGGAGACCTAAATGTTAGCTTTCTTAGTCTGAGGGTGGATAACCTGCCAGGAGGAGTTCTTAAATACAGGAACTTCATGAAAATTTCCTCTAGTTCTCTAATTTTGTTGTCTTTTTCTCTTCAATTATCTACCTCTCAGTTTTTGCTGTATTTTCTGGGAGATTTCATGAATTTTATCTTTGTACCCAGTACCAGGAATTGAACTCAGGACCTTGTGCTTGCCAGGCAGGCACTTGTGCTGCTGAGCTATATCCCCAGCCCCTACACTTATAGTTAATTTTTTACTTTTGCTGTCATGTTCTGTAAAAATTGCTAGCAGCTCTTACGTTTTTTATAGCACCAATTTTTATTTCATCAGACCAGTATATTCCTTTTTCTTGCTGTCTCCAGCTGTCTGTCTCTCGCTCCCTCCCTTTCCCTCTTATTTCCCTTCCTCTCTCTTCCTTTCTCTCCCTGCCCCAAGTACTAGGGATGGAACCTGCTAATATATATACCCCTAGTACTTTTATTTGAAACAAAGTCTTGCCCAGGCTAGTCTTGAACTTGCAATCCTTATACTTCAGCCTCCTGAGTAGCTGGGATTATAGGCATATGCCATAATCTTTCTCTTAAAATTTTTTGGGAAAAAAAATCTCTGCATGGTCTTGGTTTCCTCCAAGTGTTTCATTTTGTTTTGTTTTGGTCTTTATTTTCCGTGTAAGAAATTTACTAGGAGATGTAGTAAACTGTGCTTGTCTTTTTGTGTTTGTTTGTTTGTTTGTTTGTTTGTTTATTTATTTTGCAGTACTGGGGATTGAATGCAGGACCTTGTGCTGGCCAGGCAGGTGCTTGTGCCGCTGACCTATATCCCCAGCCTCTTGTGTTTAAAAATTAAGAGCAGGAGACTAGAAGCTAATAGGGAGTCTTGGCTTGTGGATGGGCCTGATCTGGGTGGACTGTTTGCTGAAGGGACCCCCCCATCCCATCCATATCAGTGTCTTTTCAATTTTTCTTCTTGGGCTCAGATTCCCCCAGAAGTTTCCTCTCTCTCCTGCGTGGGAGATGATGATTTGCCAGCCAGAATTCTGGAAACTGAGTGGATGAAGAGGGCTGGTGGTGGGCAGGGTGGTTCCTCACAAACCATGTGCATGTGATCACTTAGCTTTCCTATTTGCAGTTGTAGACTGTACCCTGACTGTGCCTTGGGTCTCTCAGGCAGGGTGGGGGAAACCCCAGTGTTCTGCCATCTGTGAGAGAAGAGCAGTTACCCAAGGATGGGCAGCTGTGGAAGGGGGCTAGGGTCTGACCGCTTCTCCATACTGCTCACCAGCATGCCTTATGCAGGCTCCCTTTTAGGTTCCAGAGGTGCCTGGTGCTGCCAGCTTCTAAAACTTTGCAGGACTTTGCTGTATACATTTGATCAGTTTTTGTTGTTTCCTGCTGCTGGATTGGAATTCCATTTGTGATGGATTCATCCTTTGTGGACCTGCTGCACTAAGCCAGTTAGTGCACATCTATTGTAGAAAAAATTAAGACCACAGACTCAGAATGTAAAAACCAGCTTTCTTATTTATAGGAACCACATTCCAGGAAGGAAGGAGGGGAGTGGCCACCAGCCAGAGCTGGGGACCCCCACACTTTCATTTCCTAACCCAGCGAGTGGCCCTTCCCACTTTCCTTTTCACTGAGAGACAGCAGAAACAGGCACCTAGTGGTCTAGGGCTTGTTGTCTGGCAGCAGTCAAAAGTCTAACAGAAACAGTTAAAAGCAAATAATTTCTTACCACTCTAACTCCTCAGCTCATTCTGAGCAGGCAGTCGAGGGAAGCCAAAGGTCGTTCTTCTGACTGGGTTCTTCCCAGATTCTGGTCAGCACCCTCGGCAGAGTGGTCTCAAGCCTAGCTCTACTCGAGGAGAGATGGTGCCACCAGTCGTTTTCCACCACCCACCTGTCCCCAGCAGGGGACCAACAGCCAGGCCTGTGAGCCCGGCCCAGAGCCTTCACCTTGTATTCTGTGGACTATTCAGATACAATGTGCAGGAACACAGGGAATAGCGAGTGGGTCAGGGGAAGCCCACCACAGCCGGAGGGAACTGCCTCTGTTCTAGGTGACCCTAAGTGGAAAAGAAAGAGAACAGCTCACATGGGGGCTTTGTTAGTTTTATAGGGAGAAAAGAGAAACAGCAAAGGCTCAAGTGAAGAGTTTATCATACAAAGAAAACAATTAGTCACTCTCAGACATCAAATAATGAGGACCCCACATGGGACAATGTGAAATGACAGAGTGAGGTGGAAAATGGCTAGCTGAGCTAAGGAAGTAGGGGACAGGAACTAATAGCCCTGCAGAATTAAGATGCCAGTTTTATTTATTGATTTTTATTACTTTGTGCAGTGCTGGGGACCAAACCCACGGCTTCACACCTGCTAGGCCAGTGTTCTGCCATTAAAGTATGTCCTTAGTGGCTAAGAAACAAATTTTAAAATGTAAGAGGCAAATGTTCTCTGTAGAGTCTGGGAGACTGGCTTGAGAAAAATCTCCCACCTAGTCCTGTATCCAGTGAGGGTTAATACCGCAGCCCTTTCCCCTAGATTGTTCTTTTCTTTTGGGAGCTCCGCCTTCTCCCTGTGCTCCATCCCTGGCCCAGACCTCAACAGGATGTTTTCTTTTCCTGGTATCTCATTGTAACCTATTATGTGGATTTGGGAAAAGGAAGCTGTCCTCATGAAACTGTGTGTGTGTGTGTGTGTGTGTGTGTGTGTGTGTGTGTGTGTGTGTTGGGGCATTTCCTACCTTCTGGAAGCTTCCCCAAGGCCCTTGTCTTTCATCAATTTGACACCTATGGAATGGCTTATTGAAGGATCTGGTGAGGGAGGGAGGTGGTTAAACTGTGGCCTATCATACTGTAAGGTTCTAAACATCTTGTAATATAACAGATCCGTAGCCCTAAAACAGGTTACATTGGACTGATTGGAACCTTGGACTTGAAAATAAGTTGACTCCCATCACTGTCCTGTGTACAAGTCACTTGATGTCTCGGGTTCAATTTCTTTATCAAATGGACTAGATCAGAAGCTTTAACCTATAGCACTACTGATATTTTGGTTTTGTTTTTTTTTTTGCGGTACTGGGGATCGAACTCAGGACCCTGTGCTTGCTAGGCAAGCGCTTATTCCACTGAGCTATATCCCCAGCCCACTACTGATATTTTGGGCCAGATGAGCTGCATACTGTAGGTTGTCTACCAGCATCCCTGGCCTCTGCTCATTAGATACCTGTAACTCCCCTGAGCATTCACAAATGTCTCAAGCATTGCTCCTCTGGGGCAAGTTCACTCCCTGTTGAAGACTACTAGACTAGATACCCTGTGGCCCCTGTCTGCTCTGAGTTTCTGGGATTGTATGAAATATTCCATTCATTTCCTTTCACTAATCCTTAGTCCTTGGGGAAACTTCCATTCAAGATAAGAAATGTGATTTGGAACCATTAGATACTGCATCTGCCAATTTAGGATGCTGGCCACATCTTGGGTTCCTGCTGAGACTGAGATGCCTATGCAGGTTTCACAGTTTAAGGAGGAATTACTGCAGGGATTATTGCAGTTGTCATAGGTATGTGCTAGGAGCACCAGCTGCTTGCTGAAGACACACATAGGCAGGAGACTAAATGGGGAATTAGTAGATGAGGGCTGCTGCTGTTGGTGATGTTAAAGGGCAGTGTCTTTTCTTTAGCAAATGTAAAGTGATTATCAAATAACTAAATATCATTATCACTGTCTGTGTTTTTCTTTTGGTAGCAGGAATTGAACTCAGGACCTTGTGCTTGCCAGGCAGGCACTGTGTAGCTGAGTTATATCCCTACCCTCATTCTTTTTTAAAATTTAATTTAATTGTTTGTCTTTTTTGAGACAGGATCTCGCTGTGCAGTTCAGGCCATCATGAGCTTACTTTGTAGCCCAGGCTGGTCTTGAACTCACAAGGATCCTCCTGCTTCAGCCTCCCGAGTGCTGGGATTACAGGTGTGCGCCACCATGCCCGGCTTCTATCCTCATTCTTTAGTCCTGTCTTTAAAGTGTCTTATTTGATGGTGTGTGTGGGATAATGGTAGTGCTTTTTTACCCTGGAGGGTTAATTGCCGTGTCACCATTTCTTGTCTTTCTTTGGTCTTTTGGGATCAAAATATCAACATAACTAAATCATACTATTATTAGCTATTGATTTTAAGACAATATTATGTTGGCTTTCTTTTTTTTACTTATTTTTTTCCATTTGTGTATATTTTGTAACTTCCCAGCTGCTTTTATTCAAGGAATATTATGTGTACTTTATTTTGGTGCTGGGCTTGAACTCAGGACCTGACACATAGTTGATACAGAGTCTTATACTATGTGCCCAGGCCCAGAAATAGCTGTCTTTTAAAACTGAAACAAGGTGTCTGTTGTTCTCAGGGATGTCTAGGAACTCCTGTTTCTCATCTTCATGGTGCCCAATACGAGATTTCATTTTTACAAATCAAAATTTAAAGGCCATGGGGTTTTGCTGTGAGATTTTTCTAGCTCCTTAACCTTGTGGCTCTAAACCTAATGAAATGGGAAAATAATGTCAAAAGTGAGACTCTCCCTTGAAAAAGAAAAAGAAGGCATTTCTGTAACTTTACCAGCATTTTCATGGTCTAAGATTAGGGTTTTGTTTCTCATATCAGGCATTTACCATCATGCACTCCTCTCTGATTCGGTAGCAGCAGTTTTTGATGTTATGACCTTGACATTTGAGTCTTATGCAATGCCTCAGTGTGCTTATTAGAACAGTGTAATTGAGCCATTGTTAAAGGTGGTGACAACTCCACAAACTATATGGTCCCGTTTTGTTTTTCTCCCACTCCCCATCACTTAAACCTAAACAGGAATGTTCTCAGATTGTAGCTGGACTGAACAATGGTCACTCAACAATTAGAGAGAGTGGTACCTTGTTCTTGTCCTGTGGCTGACAACTTTTGGTCTCAGATACAAATACATAGTAAATTATACTTTTAGCTAACTGATATAGGGGTAAGCAAGGATACCTATCTTCAGATGAAGGCACTGAACAATTTAATGTTAAGAAATGAACAGTTTCATATTAACTGTATTTGTATTTTGAATTTGAATGTTTTTTGTTTGTATGGGGGATTGAAACCATGGCCCTCAGGTGAGCTATATCCTTAGCCCTTTTTTTTTTAAATTTTGAGGTAGTGTCTTAGTTTTCTTGTTGTTGGAACAAAACACCTGTTACCCAAAGTTAAAGGAGTAAGGTTTATTTCAGCCCACAGTTTGTAGAGATTTCAGTATATAGTTGGCTGACACCAAGGCAGGGGACGTGGCAGAGGGGCATTGAAGAGGAGAGACAGTCCATGGCAGTGCAGGCAGAAGGCAGCAGCAACAGCAACGGCAGCCAGCCTCCTTTTCCCTTTTGTCCCATCCAGGCTATAAGATTTTTGGGTGGTGCCATGCACATCCAGGGTGGGGCTTCCATTGTTCACACCCAGACATATGCTAAACCAATTTAGTCATTGTACACCCTTCGTTATGGTTTGTATCTAGATGTCTCCCCAAAACCTCCTGCAGTCATGGGCGGGGCTCTTTGGAGGTGGCTGGATATAGGGTGTGTGATGCTGTGATCAAGGATTCCATGCAAAGATTAAGGGTGAGTGCTACCTGCCCTAGATGGGTAGCCTGGATAAGATAGGAGGGACAGAAAGAGGGTTGTCACTTGTTGCTTACTGCTTGGATGTTTTTTGCTGCCTTCTGCCTGCTATGAACTCTTTCTCTTCTGCACTGCCCCTCTGACATACCACTCTGCCTTGAAGCTAGCCAACTGTGGACTGACACCTGTACAAACTGAGGCAGAAATAAACCTTCCCTCCTTTAACTTTGAGTATTGGGTATTTTGTTTCAGCAACTTGAGAAAAGTAACTAAGACACCTTTAATTCCAGTATCACACACCCTAACTCAGCATCACACATTCATGGTCCAGCCACTTCCCAAAAGTCCCACCTATGAGCACATAAGGTTTTGGGTTGGGGACATCTAGATGCAAGCCATAACAGGCAGGGTCAGGGCTGGCCTTAGCCTAGCGGTACCTTCTGCATGCCTTCCTAACCATGTGGCCCGGTGGCCGGCCATAACAGGCAGGGTCTTGCTGAGCTTCTCAGGCTGGCCTTGAACTTCCAGTCTTCCTGCTTCAGCTCCCAGAGTGCTAGAATTGTAGGCGTGGGACTACAACTGGCTGAATTTGAAGTTTTTATCTAAAATTCCTTAATGACTTTTTCTAGGCAGTTTTAGTGAGATAAAGTTAACATTCAATACCATTCACCTATTCAGTGTGTACATTCAGTGGCTTTTAATATATCTGTAGAACGATACATCCATTATCACATTTTTTGAACACTTTTCATTACCCCATAAAGACCCCGCCTCCTTTTAAGACAGGGTCCCCTGTAGTCAAGGCTGACCTTGAACTTACAATATACTCCAGGTGTGCCTCAAACTTGTGATCCTCCTGTCTCAGAAACCCAGTGTTCTTTAGATGTCATCCTTAAAACTCCATCCTTCTTGCCTAGGCAACTACTAACCTACTTTCAATGGATTTGCCTATTCAAGACATCCTTCTAGCAGTGCTGAGAGTTGTAATGACTTTTTGCCTCATGACAATTTTAAGTGTAATGTCTTGTTTCCTCTCCTAGACTATACGTTCTTTGAGGTAAATGATTGATCTATATATCTATACCTCTGCTTTATATCTATATCCATTTTTTTTATAAGACAAGGTACTTGCTATGTAGTTCAGGTTGGTCTTGAACTCACTATGGAGTCCAGGCTAGCTTTGTTTTGTGTGTGTGTGTGTGTGTGTGTGTGTGTGTGTGTGTGTTTTGTGGGTTTTTTGGTACTGGCAATTGAACTCAGGACCTTGCACTTGCCAGGCAGGCACTTGTGCCACTGAGCTACATCCCCAGCCACTCAGGCTGGCTTTGAACTTGAGGTGATCCTCCTGCTAGAGAGAGTGCAGGAATGAGATGCAGGCTGCCATGGGAGTTGTCACAGTGAAAGGTAAATGGAGGTTAGCGCTGAAGCAGCAGAGCACAGCCGGTGATCTGTGGGTGTCCTCTGCAAATCCTTGCTGCTGAGAAACCCAGGAGATGCTAGGCCACTTCTCCAAGGGCATCCTGAATCATTCTCTCCTTCTGGGGAGCTGCTGAGTCGCACCAGCCTTGCCCCATTCCGGCCTGTGCTTGATCCTGCTTTCTTTTGCCTGGAGAACTCTTCCCTAGGTCCTCAAGGGCTCACTTCTTCCAAACCTCACCACACTCAGCTCTCTTAGACTTGTTAATTTCCTGTGAGCCCTGGTCACCCGGAGCGGAGGTGATTGTGCTTACTGCTTTGTGTTTGCTGGCTCTCTTCCCTGTTTAGCATCAGAAGGTAACGCCTTAAGAGCAAATGTTTTTTTTTTAGCTTGTTCATTATTGACTCTACACTGCTTAGAATGTTGGGCACAGAGCAGGTGTTCCATGACATTGTTGCATGGATGATAAAAGTGTATGCAGAGGAACAAACTGGGAAACCCAGAGATGTATATTAGAACTCTGTGGAGAAGCAATAATAGACCAATGGGAAATTACTAGAGCCTTGTAAGGAAGGTCAGAGTGCCATTTTAAATAAACGATAATGGAGATGGTAACAGGCCAAATATTAAATACCATTGTAGGCACTGAGCTAAGTGCTTCATTCATGTTAACTTATTTAATCCTCACAACATAAGGCATGCGTGGTCATTGCCATTTTACAGATGGGGAAACTGTAAGATATAAAGAGTTCCTAACTTTCCCTGCTGATAAGCAAAGGAGCAGAGATTTGAACCTTGATTGTACCCAAGAAATCCGTTTGAATCACTGTGCTTTATGTGGCAAGGTGATTGTAGCCCTGTAACAAGAGAATAGGATACGCAGGTTCGGTTTCAGCATCTAGTCCATGCACCACAGACAGGACATACATTGCGAAGCATATTTGGGTAGGCATCGAGGGAGCAGTTTGTGTAGACTCCAGAATGACCACTTAGTGACTGTGTCTTTGGGGAGTATTTCACTGCCCACACAGGGCCCTGGAACTTGGTTTATGATCCCGTAGATTCTTCTCAGTATAGCAGTTCTTGAGCACCAAAGAAGTAGAATCAGTGAGTTACTTCATTGAAATTTTCTTCCTAAATTTTTCTAACCTCTTGTGTTAGTGTTTAAGCTTACAGTAATGTCCTTACAAAAGTGATTAGCAGATCTCCAAGTAGAGGCTGTTTGTCTTATGAATATATTATAAGAGGTTGTGCAGTTTGCTGTATGTCCATATATACATTGAGTGGGAAGTGTAATTGCAGAACAGTATTTCTAATACCCCAACAAGGAGTCTAAGTACACACACGTGCCTTCCCACTCGTGCCTGTGTACCCATGAGAAAAGTGCACCCCGACCAGCGAGAGTGATGAGGGACAGTTCACTGTCTATTCCTATATCTATTTGAATTTTTCCGCAAGAATGTTAACTTTTATATTATTAAAAACTACATAAGGGCCAAAACTTAAAGGGGTTTATAATTAGGTTATAGTTTCTTCCTTGATAACTGGGGATTGAAAAACCAGGTCCTTTGCACTGAGCTGCATCCCCAGCTATTTATGTATTTATTTATTTTTAATTTTTAAATTTTCATGTCTTTTTTGAGACAGGGTCTCACTGTGCATTTCAGACTGGCCTCAAGCTCACTTTGTAGCCTAGGCTGGTCTCGAACTGAAAACAATCCTTCTACCTCAGCTTCCCACGTACTGGGATTATAGGCGTGTGCCACAACGCCTGGCTTCTTTTTTTATTTTTGAGACAGGGTTTCCCTTAAGTGGATAGGTGACCCAGGTTGGGCTTGAACTTGCTGCCCTCCTGCCTCAGTCTCTCAGAGCGCTGGGATTCTAAGCATGTGCACCATACCCAGCCAGGCTATCAAAAGCTTCTAGAAGCCTGGAAATTTGTAGGGAAAGTTTTTTGAGTACTTGGAAAGCTTGTCAAGTTATTAGACCATTTCCTATCCTCTTACTGAACAATGATTTCCTCCAATGGGGAGACACTTCCAACCAGCATGAGAAATTCAGAGACACAGTTGCCGTCTTCAGAAGGCTTGAGTCTGTCAGGGAGGGGAAGAGACAGATGGCCATGTTGCCTCAGAACAGTTGACAGATGGAGGGCCAGCTGCTGATCCAGAAGAACTGGGTGTGGCAGAGCCGTCCTGCTGGGATCCGGCACTGTGGCTGTGTCACAGTCCTCTCCAGTTAGCATATACTTACTTTCTTTTTGCCACCTTACTATACATTTAAAAATTTCCAGTATCTTTAATTTCTGCAAATGGATATTCTAAACCCTTTGTATCCATATCGTGACTCCTTTTGCTTTCTCATTTTAAGTGAACTTTTATTATTTATTTGTTTGTTTTTATCATTTTGAGACAGTGTTTTGCTATGCAGTTCAGGATGGCTTGAACTCACTTTGTAGCCCAGGCTGGCCTTAAACATGCAGTGATCCTCCTGCCTCAGCCTCCTGAGTGCTGGGATTACAGACATGAACTACCACATCTAATCAGTATTGAATACCATAGTTCCTATGCCTGTCTGGTGACTTTAAATATCTTTTACTTTGGTTCAGTATAAACATATATTTTCTAGATAGCACGAGACCACTGTGTCCCTTCAGAGGGGGTTGAGGGTCCTTATGATCAATTACATATTTACATTTAGGATTAATGTACATTGGTGCAGTTGTGACATCATTCCAAAATGTATTCACCTACTTATTGGCAGTCAGAGAAATTTTGAAGTTTGTGGTGAAATATGCAGATAGTTTATCAGAACAGTTTTTTAAAATGTTTAACATTTCCAGGCATGGTGGTGCACACCTGTAATCCCAGCACTCTGGAGGCTGAGGTAGGAGGATCACTGTCAGTTCGAGACCAGCCTGGGCTACAAAGTGAGTTCCAGGCCAGCCTGAACTGCATAGTGAGACTGTCTCAAAAAGACCAAAAAAGAAAAAGGTTTAATATTAACTTTCTTTAAAAAAATTTTAGTGGATGTTTGCAGTACATTCGCACTTGAGACTTGGTACATGTACGTAATATAGCTTGTTTCTTTTCTTAATCCCCTTCCCTCCACCCTTTTCTTCTTTTTTAATTTCATGAGGGGTTTTGAATTATGTTGGAAATCTTGATTACTAGAAGGGATTTTTGTTTGTTGTTTTGTTTTGTTTTTGTAATACCATAAATTAAACTTAAGGCCTGCCTTATGTGAGGCAGTTGCTCTGTTACTGAGCTACCTCCCTAGTCCTTATTTCTTTGTATGGTAATATAATTTTTTAGTGGCATCATAATAGACATTTTTTTTGTTTTTGAAACCGGGTCTTGTTAAGTTGCCCAAGACTTAAACTTCTGACCCTTAAGCCTCAGTCTCCTGAGTACCTGGAACTATAGGTATGCACCCTGCACTGGCTGCAATAGCACCTTGCGTTGAATGCCTCTTAGATATCAGGTACTGTACCAGGCATTTGATCTCATTAATCTTCACAATAGGCCATTAAATTATTATAAATCTAATTTTGCAGATGAGAAAACTGAAGTTTAAAAAAATATAAAACTTGCCTAGGGCTAGGGTATAGCTCAGTGGTAGATACTTGTCTCGCTTGTGGGAGACCTTGGACTAAATCTCCAGCACCATAAAAATATGTAAATAAAAAAACTTGCTGTAGGTTACACAGCCAGCAAGTGCTTGAACCTGAAATTTAAACCCTGATCTGTCTAGCTTTAGTGTTTTCCGGGCAGTTTTTATTAACCCTGAGGAATAATCGTTAGGCTCCAGTTGAGAGGGTGACTTTTGGAACTTACACTGTTGCACCAGAATAACTGGAACTTCCCTATCTTTTGGGTTGGTTAAAGAGAAGTGATCTGACATTAGATTGCCTCAATTCCCTCAGAAAAATGAGGCCCTCCTTTTTCCCTCCAGCTGAGGGAAGCCAGCCCCTTTCCCATTTGTTCTGGGCATGGAGTGCTCTGGGCTGCAGGGCATAGACTATGACTTGCTTATGGTTGTTGTTTGTTTTTGGTTTGTTTGAGAGAGTCTGACTATGTAGGTCAGGCCAGCCTTTAACAGACTCTATAGCCAAAGCTGGCTTCAAACTCATGACAACCCTTCTGCCTTAGCATCCAGAGTGCTGGGACTAACAGGCATGTGCCACCACCCCCACGTTGCTTATGGTTTTGAGGATTTGCACTATACTCCCAAGATTTTGGCTAATCTAATAATAGTCATGTTATATCAGGTGTTTTGACACGCCCTGACATATATCACTCACAGGACAGTCTTGAATCCCTGGGCTATCAGGGCAGAGCTTTGGTGTGCTCCCTGCAGCAACTTTAGAGCCTGTGTCTGGAGACTCCAGTTGTAATATTGCATGCATATGAACTTGTTCTAGATAATCTTAGGCCAAACTCATACAAGGTTGCTGAGTTTGGGAGTCACACAAGATCCCTGAAGGACGTGATGTGAAGGACCTACTTTTTCTACCTATTTGGTCAAGAGGGAAGCAGGGTCCACTATATTATGGGGTGAGCAGAGCTGCCCCTGGCCTTTTGAACACATCTACAGTGGCTAGGTGGGCAGTAAAGCAGATGCATAGAAATGAGGCTTCCACCTGGACCAGCTCCGGAAAGGTCTGTTGTCTTTCTTCACATACTGAGGATCTCAAGGGAGGGAAGGTGATTGCCAAGGATTATACGTGAGAAAGTAGCCCAGGCTACTTGATTCTTATGCTAAAATGGGCGCTAATCCTTGTTTCCTTTTTGGTATTGGATTAAAAAATGTAGGGCAGGGTTAGAATTGGCTGTTAATAATACCCAGGATAAATACATGCTCTGAGAATCTTGGAAAGGAAATAACTTTGTGGGAAGAGTTGCAGCTGCAGCAGTTATGTATGTCTTTTAACACTTGTGTCACTTGGTTTGATGTTCTGGTTATAGCTCTGCTTTCCCAAGTAAAAGATGTTGTAAGCAAGATTTTTTTAGAGCATTTAGATTAATTTAATTTATAGTACCAGAGTATATTAATCCTCAGTACTACAATAAGTTCACATAAAGACAGTGAATTATACTGTTTTGTGCTATTTTAGTAGCAAAGATTAAAATAAACAAGCCTCAAGGTATTATTTTATCAGGTAGTATGTTAATTTGCAGAGTCATATGTATTGGTGAGAGTGTATTATGTTTTTGAAAAATAATTCAGCTGAGGTTATCAGAAGCCCATAACACTTAACATTTTTTAACCTTTTCATTCCATACACAGAAAGTTCTCTTAACTGTTCTATTATTATTATTTTATTTTTTATACTGAGGATTAAACTCATGGCTCATGCACGCTAGACAAGCCCTACCACTAAGCTACAACCTCAACACAGGTTTTTTTCTTTTTCCCAACATATATTTTTCCCAAGTTTTTGTATCTTCTATGCAGAAAGCTTGGGACAATTTTGCCAGGGATGGTGGTGCATGACTGTAATCCCAACATTTGGGAGGCTGAGGCAGGAGGATCGCCAAGAGTTTCAAGGCCAGCCTGCACTGTGTAATAAGACCCTGTCTCAAACCACCCTCTCCCCCTCAAAAAAGAAAGCTTGGAACATCTTTGGAAGTCCTAAGTTGACAAAGATCAATTGTAATTTTAACCTCACAAGAAAACATTTTGGTGTATATTTTTCTAATTTTCCTATGCATATTTGCTTTTAAAAAATGATTGCTAACTAGAGATGGTGACACACACCTGTAATCCCAGCAGCAGGAACATGGCAAAGGTCAAGACCAAACTGGGCTACATAGAAAATTAAGGCAAGTCTGGACCGTAGAGCAAGACTCTGCTAAAAATCAACCAACAAACAAAGGCTATACTGTGCATTTTTCCCTTCTAGATTTTTTCTTCTCCCCAGTACTAAGTATGGAATCTAGCCCTTTTTGTTTATTTTGAGACAGTTCTTGCTTTTGTTTTGTACCAGGAATTGAACTTAGGACCTTGTGCTTACCAGGCAGGTGCTGTGCCTCCGAGCTATATCCCGGGCCTAAGACAGGTTCTTGCTAAGTCACAGAGTCACCCAAGCTGGGCTCCAACTTGTGATCCTCCTGCCTCAGCTTTCTAGAGTGGCGGAATTACAGATATGTGCCACTGTGCCTTGTTTCCTTAAAGCCTTATACAGTATTTGGGATATTTTTTTTTCCTCTGTTTTACTCACCCAAGACAACTCTAACTTTAGAGGAAACCAGCCTTTCCTCCTTCCACCTCCTGCTGTCCACGTCTGAATATGGTTGGAACCCTTGCACATGCCTGTGTACATGCACACACAGTTAAGCTGGGTGCTTTCATTGTAAAGCATGGTCATGGGTTTAAAATTAGCTCTTAGAACTGCCCAGGAGTACCAGATGTTGTCAATGCATCTCTGGGAGGATGTGTAGGACCTCCTTCCTTCAAATTTGTCTATACAACACCTCTCACAGTTAACTGGCAGCTTCATCTCCACAGGGAAGCCCCTGCCACCATATCTCCCAACCCACTTGCAAGTGTTCTTCCTCCCTCCTGACTTAGATACGACATGGTACTCTGCTGCCTACTGGGCTCAGGCTCTCCTGTGTCTCAGATCCAACCCCTTCCTCCTTCTCAGGAACCTGTTTTTCAACTTTTCTCTTGTGCCTTCATCATTAAATGAACGTTCTAGTCCTCACACCTCTAAAAACAAACAAAACCCTGTTCACATCTCTGTCTGTCCTGTTAGCTTTCACATGTTCTTTCTCCAGCCTATTTTAGCAGCAGTTTCTAAATTCTCGTTGAGAGTCAGTCTTCCTTTCCTTCTCTTCCCCTTTGGTCTGGCTTCCTCTTTGTCTTTTCACTGAAAGGTTTGTCAAAGTTGAGAAAGACCATGTTTCCATCCTCACCTTAACGATCCTGTCAGAGCCAGGGATTTTCTCCTTCTGTTTATATTTGATGAGGACTTCTCAATTTTCCATCACAGCTAAGGTCGTCCTTCCAAGCTCAGAGTGACCTCTACTACTTACCCAGCATCACCCCTTGGATGTTTGTTAGCCATCTCCATCTTAAAATACTCCAAATAGCCGGGTGTGGTGGTGCATTCCTATAATCCCAGCACTCAGGAGGCTGAGACAGGAGGATCACTGGGAATTTAAGGCCGGCCTAAATTATGCAGCAAGCCCCTGTCTCAGGAAAAAAAAAAAAAAAAAGCCTATGTAGAACCAATGTTCTCCTACTGATCACTTTTTTTTTTTTTTTTTTTTGGTACTGGGGATCGAACTCAGGACCCTGTGCTTGCTAGGCAGGCGCTTATTCCACTGAGCTATATCCCCAGCCCTCCTACTGATCACTTCTTTTCGCACTGTCTCAAACTCTCTTCATCAGTTTCTTTGCTGAAACCCCAAATCTAAGAGTTATCCACGTTTCTTTTCTTTTCCCTTCATCCAGCTCATCAGCCTGCCCTGTTTTTTTCTCTCCAACATATTTATACATCACATCTGCCCATGTCTTGCCACCAGTCATGCTCAGACTCACTAAGGCCCCTTGACTGTATTCTGTGCTTGTTCTCATCTCTCCACAGCACATCAGATCTCCCCCCTCCCTCCTGTGCCTTTCCAGTGCCCTTGCAATAAAATCAATCTCCTTGCCAGGCATGGCGGCACATACCTTCAATCCTAGTACTCTGGGAGGCTGAGTCAGGACTGGCAGATTTGAGACCAGCCTAGGTAAAACCCTGTCTCAAAATAAACAGCAAGATTGGGGATGTAGCTCAGTGTGAAAGCCCTGGATTCAATCCCTAGTACAACAACAAAAGTCCATACTCCTTGCCAAGGGCCACAGGTCCTCTATGAGCCACCTCCATCCTCAGCCTGTACCAAGAAAATGTCAAGCACATTTCCCTTTTTCCACTTCAAGCCTTTATACTTGTTCTTCCTCTTTTTCCAGCTCTTGGCTGGCTTCTTCCTGGCCAAGTCTGACTTCAGGGTGTTCTTGCCCAGTCCTCTATGTGTGGGGCTGTCCACTGTCTACACCTGGATTTTTTTCCCACCATAGTATCTTACTTATCTTCTTCAGAACATTTGGAAGCTGTGACCATTCCTTTCCTTGAGGGACTGCTTCCTTCAGTAGAGTGTAAGTCCATGGAGCTGAATGGAGCTTAATGTGTTGCTTCCTGGTGCTTAGTACAATGACTGGGAAGCTATGGTTACACAATAAAACATTGATTGAATGAAAAAGTAAATGCATGAATACATATTTTTCCTTGTCATTATTTCTAATAGGTACGTAGTATTCTATTGCAGATGTGACCTAATTAATCACTGCTGTATTATTCCATTTATTTGTTTATAATTTTTTTACCACCAAAACATGAGAAAAAAATCTAAATGGCTATGGAGACTATTTTTAACTAAACTATGGACTATTATGCAGCCATATAAAACCAAGGAGGGGCTGGAGGTATAGCTCAGTGGAATGAGCGCCTGCCTGGCAAGTGCAAGGTCCTGAGTTCAATCCCCGGTACCACCAAAAAAAAAAAAAATTCCAAGGAAACTTTTATTAACATAGGGAAAGGAGTATATTAAGTGAAAAAAGCATAATACAAAATTATATATACAATATGATTTTAACTGTGTTAAAAACTGTGTACATTAACTGTGTTAATGTACATAGAAAATCTAGTAGGAAATAAACTAAAATGTTAATTATGCATTTCAAGTTGGCAAGATTTTTCAATTTTGTTTTGTTTTTTGGAGTTTCTAGCAGGGGAACACAACTACTTATGTACCCTTGACCAAAGAAATGGTGCTCCTCTCTTGGGAGTGGTTGTTTTCTTTGACTGAGCACACAGCTTCAGGAGAGATGCACATGGAGTGGTAAGGGAGGAACTGGCACCTGCCTAGCCAGCCAGACCAGCCCATCAACTGCAGTGATCAGTGGGGTGACAGGCACCACAGCCAGATCGCCCTTACACCCTTTTGTTTTTTTGAGATAGGTCTTGCTATATAGTTCAGGCTGGCCTTGAGTTCACTGTGAAGCTCAGGTTGGCCTCAAACTTGAAGTGATCCTTTGGCAAGATTATAGATGATTTTTCTTTTTGGTTGTTGTATATAAGTAATGCAAGGTATTTTCTTTATAATTTTCTGTGTTTTTCAAGTTTATTGCAGTGGGTGTATTTTTTTTTTTTTCATAATCAAGACAGAGTTACTCAAAACCTCAGATCAATTTTATGACATCAGATTATTGAATATAGTCAAAAACAGTATAAGGAAGTTTGGCTTGGCAGCGCATGCCTGTAATATGAGCACATAGGAGGCTGAGGCAGGAGGATTGCACTGAGTTTGAGGTCAGCCTGGGCTACATTGTGAGACCCTGTCTCAAAAAAGGAAAAAGGAAAAAAAATTCAGTTAGGAACCATGAGGCCCTAGAGAATGACCTAAAGGTTGAAATGCTCTTGCCAATGACAGCTGTAGGCCTTGAGTCATTCCCTGGGCTTTGAGAGCAGCAAGGATCACATTTCTTGTGAAGCCTCTGAGGCTGTTAGATGCTGGGGCTGCCAAAGTGGTGAGTCGGGGATGAGAGTGTACCACAGAGGGGCTCAGGGCTGGGGAGGCCTTAGAACTGTTGCTCATGTCTGGTTTTGGAGCTGGAGGGGATTTCTGTGGTCTGAGATATTGTCACAAACTTTTATTCATTTAAGGCAGTGGTTCTCAAATCTGAGACCTCTCTGAGGATCCGTGAGGTCAAAACTATAAAAAATTAAGGTGTCATTTGCCTTTTTAGTTCTCGTCCGCTTAAGAGTAGAGATTTCCAGATGCTGCATGATTCCCAGCAGATTGGCTGTGGAAGCAGCCAGCTGTCTCCTGTGAAGCCGGACATTATTAAGGAAGATTACAAAATATAAAACATTGCCAACATTTTGCCTAAGATTTACTATGGAAAATAAAGTTATTTTTCATTAAAATACTATTAATGTTAATATATACTGTGTTTATTTTATTTTATTTTTATTTATTTTTTATCTTTTTGAGACAGGGTCTCACTATGCAGTTCAGGCTGGCCTTGAGCTCACTTTGTAGGCCAGGCTGGTCTCAAACTCTCAACGATCCTCCTGTCTCAGCCTCCCAAGTGCTGGGATTACAGGTGTGCACCACCATGCCCAGCTCTAAATTTTTATTTTTCATAAATCAATTTTTAAAAATTTCATTGTAATTTTATTTACTCATTTATTTGTTTGGGTTTTTTGAGACAGGGTCTCCCTGTGTGGTTCAGTCTGGCTTTGAACTCATTATATAGTCCAGGCTGACCTTGAACTGAAGTATTCCTCCTGCATCAGTTTCCCAAGTGCTGGGACCACAAGTGTGTGCCGCTATGGTACTTATTTTTGAGACAGGGTCTTGCTATGTAGTTCAGGCTGGCTTGGACTCACTATGTAGCCCAAGTTGGCCTCAAACTCATACTGATTTTCAGCCTCCCTAGTTCTGGGATTATAAGCCACCACTCCCAGCTAGCTAATTTTTAATGTTGCAAATACTAAATACACTTAAACCAACTCTCTCTGAGTCCTCAAATTTTAAGAGTAAAAATAAGACCTGAAACCAAAAATCTTGAGGGCTCAGTACCTGAGCTGTGCTCCAGCTTGTGATCCCCTGCCTCCGCCTTCCAGAGTGCTACGTTCCAGGCATGCGCCACCATACCCAGCTGAAAATATATGCACTAATGTGATTATCTCTCAGTGTCGATACTACAGTGCCTGAATTAAGGTGGCGGGAAGAGGATCATCTTTATGGTGGGCTGACTGGGACTCAGTTGATTGTTGATTGCAGGACTCAAGAGTACAAAGCCTAAAGGAAAGTGACCTAGTGAAATAGCCGGGTGTGGGAGTCCTTAAAATACATAAATTTCCCCCCTACTCTTCTTTTTTAGAAATTATGCATGATGTGATCAAGAAGGTCAAGAAGAAGGGGGAGTGGAAGGTAAGTAAGGGAATGCAGTGAATGTCCCTCTGGGTGAATTCATGTGAGAAAAATAATGGGAGCAGAGATGGGCACAAGCAGTCAGGCAGGAATGAGGGATTTTACTGTGACCAAAGCCACAAAAAACTCCTGGATTGGAGAAGGCCATCTGCACTGTCTTTCATTTTATAGGCTCTTGGTTCAGAGGTTGCTTGATCACATTAACACCAAAAAAAAAAAAAGGCTGGTATATTCATATAGCACCTGTCAGTTTTACCTGCAATGTGTACAGCAGTGCTGCAAATTATAATGTGCATAAGACAAGTACTGAAGCCAGTCGGACTGAAGATGACCTTAGGTTCCTGGAGTGGCTGACACAGAATGGCCCATGCTGTCCTCCAGGAGTGTTGCCAACATTTTAAGAGTCGCCTTTTGCCCAGGCCTGGGCAATTTCATGGGAATGTCCTCCTCCCTAAGGGCACTAAGGGGTGGTACCAGCCATTCTTGCCCTCACGTTTCCTTGTGGTCAGGAGCTCTCACATATGTAAGGTCACCGGGGCCCTGGGAGCGACAGAGCTGAGTGGCACGAGGGTATTTGGAAGCCCACTCTGGCCCTGTGAAATCCTGTTTGGGTCAACACACCCACCCTCACTACCATGAGGCCATCTGGTAGGAACTCTATGCACGTCTTTCTCTGATACCTCCCATCAGAAACAGATTTATAGGCATGGGAATGTTAAACAGTTCTTGAGGAAGCTGCCTTATAAAATGAAACAAATTGGCCCTGGTACTGCAGCAGAAAGCTTTCTGTCCACCTCATCTGCCCGGATGTGTCTGGTGCCCACCACCTCCTTCTTGGTTTATGTCATTAAAGGGCAAGAGACACAGCCTTGCATCAGCTGCTGCCTTCCTCACTCCTCTGTGGGCTAAATGGGGATAGAAAGGTTTACTAAACAGTGTAGGTATGAGGCTTGAGGCCAGGGCTGGAGCATTCTTGTTCTTTGAGCCTGCACAGTGCTATAGCGTGATGCCAGATGATGTGTGTGCCAGAGAAGGTTGGACTCCTCGTGAGGTCTGCATCAGGTCCTTACGTGCCATACCTTATGTATGGACACTTTTCAGTTTTTCTTTTTGGTACTGGGAATCAAACTTAGGACCTTGTGCTTGCCAGGCAGGTGCTTATGCCACTGAGCTATATCCCCAACCCTTAGTTTTTCTTAAAAAGAAGTTTTGTTTGTGGTACTGGGGATTGGACCTAAGGCCTTTGGATTGAGCTACATCCCCAGACCTTTTTGATTTTTGATTTTAAGACAGGTTCTTGCTAAAGGGCTCAGTACCCAAGCTGTGCTGCAGCTTGTGAACCCCTGCCTCTGCCTTCTAGAGTGCTGGGTTCCAGGCATGCACCACCATACCCAGCTGAAAATATACTCACTAATGTGATTATCTCTCATTGTTGATACTACAGTGCCTTTTCTTTCATTCTGCATTTTTGAGAACTTTTCTTAAGTCAAGGAAATAAAAAGTATTTCTTTTTTCTTTTTTAAAAAAATTCTTTTCAGACCATTTGAGTTCAGGCTGGCCTTAAATTCACTATAGCCAAGCAAAGTGGTGCATGCCTATAATCCCAGCACTCAGGAGGCTGAAGCAGGAGGATTGCAATAAATTTGAAGCCAGCCTGGGCTACACAGTGAGTTCAAGGACATAGCAAGACCCTGTCTCAAAAAATAAAACAACAAAAACCACTCACTGTGTCTCCATGCTGGCCTCCAACTCATAGTGATCTTCCTGCATCAGCCTGAGATTATGGGGATGCACATCAAGCCTGGCCAAAAGCCTCTTTTTTGCGGGGGCAGAGACAGGGTCTCACTATGCAGTTCAGGCTGGCCTTGAGCTCACTTTGTAGCCCAGTCTGGTCTTAAACTCAACAATCCTCCTGCCTCAACCTCCCAAGTGGTGGGATTACAGGTGTGTACCACCACACCCAGCTCAAAAGCCTTTTTTAAAAAGCTTATGAAATTGAGTCAAATCAAGGACAGGAAGCCCTGCCTCCTAGAAGGTTAGGTTTGGTAGAAAAGCAAAACGTGACTCTGCAGACTCCTGGACCATAGGAAATGTGGTTTTTCCTACAGCCTGCACTTCTGGTGCTTTCTGAAGCTGGTGTAGTAGCCTAATGGGAGAATCACATCTGTGGGCAGAAATAAGATACCATGTCACTCATGAGCTCTCTCCTTGCAGGTGCTGGTGGTGGACCAGTTGAGCATGAGGATGCTGTCATCCTGCTGCAAGATGACGGACATCATGACTGAGGGGATAACAAGTAAGCACAGTGCATAGGCAGGCCACTCCCTCTCCTGGTCGTTGTTCTCACTGCATGTTAGGCAGTGCAGACACCCAAGTGGTGAGACCGCTAGCCCCGAGGGAGAGCCACGCGGCCTGCTCATCCCTGCACCCTCGCACTAGTGTGGTGCTGTCAGTTAGTGCTGAGAAAAGGTTACGCCAGGGGAAGAAGCCTGTCTACCTAATAAGGACTTAATAAGGGAAGAAATCTGAATGGCTAATACATATATGAAAAGCCCCCACCTCGTTAGTGATCAGGGAACTCCCATTCAAACCAGAGTGAGCCACCACTACAGAGTCACCGGACATCAAGGACACAGAAAAACAGGAACGCCCGTCTGGGGGATGGCAGCTACATCTAGTAAAGTGGCAGGTGTGTGTGCCTGTAAGCCAGCCAGGCTCTGATGTGTGTACACGTGGGCAGGAGAGGTCCCAGAATGTTGGCATAGGGTCCCAGGTGGGAAATAGCTGTCAAGAGTAGAATGGTTAAATGTGCAAGGCTGTGGGGTCCATCTCCATCTCTAGCAGCACCACACGCACACACACAATGGTTGATTAAACTGTGGTGCAATAGTTGCACATCAGAATACTCTGAAAGAGTAAAACAGAATGAAGCTAGGTGCAGTGGCATGCACCTCTGATCCCAGCACTCAGGAGGGAGGCTGAGGCAGGAGGGTAGATCACTGTGAGTTTGAGGTCAGCCTGGGCTACGTAGTGAGGCCCTGTCTTAAAAAAATAAGTCTTTAGATTGTAATGATACTGTATTGTAGTTTTCCCATTGATTGTGGGAGCTCATAATTTTTGAAGAGATTTTTGTGTCATCAATGTTTCCAGTCAGTTGTTCAGTGTTTTTGCTTGGGTGGGGTTTTTTTTGTTTTTGTTTTGGCTAATTTTGAACTCACTATGTAACCCTGGGTGGTCTCTCGAACTTTGTGGAATTATAGGTGTGTACCATGCCTGGTCCCAAGTCAGTTCTTTTGACCAGGCTTGCCCTATTCTGAGCTTATAGTTATTTTCCTCACTGAGTGAGTGAGTGAGTGAGTGAGTGAGTGAGTGAGTGAGTGAGTGTGTGTGTGTGTGTGTGTGTGTGTTTTACTAGTCCTCAACTGAGTTACACCTCAACCCTTTTTATGTTTTTGAGACTAGACCTCACTGAGTTGCCCATGAAGGTCTTAAAACCTTCCGAGTAACTGGGTTTATAAATGTGCACCATCACACTTAGCTTTCTGGCTGAATTTTTATAACTTTTCTTTCCCCCCACTGGATGTGGGGTCCATACCTATAGTCCCAACTACTTAGAAAGCTGAGACAGGAGGATGACTTGAGCTCTTGGGCTCCAGATCAGCCTGGGCAACATAACCAGACCCCCACCTCAAACAGGCAAACAAACTGTTTTTCTCTATCAAAGAAAAAAAATGCAGAAAAAGGAGGAAAAGCCAAATAGAATTAATAAGTTTAATGCCCCATCCTTACCCTCTGGGGCCCATTGCCCTGAAGCAGCCACCTTACTCTTCCTTTGTCTTTCATATATGTATAAGCTTTTATGCTATTATCTCTCAGTTCATCTAAGTTGGACATTACTGCTGACTTCCCTCAACACTTCAGTTCCTACCACTACACATAATTTTTCCCTCCCCACAAAGGCAGGCTTCAAAATATGTCCTCGGGAAAATTAAAAAGTTCACAACTGTATGCTGAGGCCCCAAAACATTTTAGGGGAAGTATTAGTAGGCTATAACATTTATTTGTTTGTTTGTTTTTGTGGTGCTGGGCATCAAACCCAGGGCTTTGTGCGTGCAAGGCAAGAACTCTACCACTGAGCCACATCCCCAGCCTGAGGCTAACATTTAAAACTGCAACCACTGGTAAAGTAGATGGTTAGGGGATTAATTTGAGCATTATTTGGGATAAAAGTTTTATAAATGTTATAAGGAATACTTCTAAAGTGATGCCTTTTTACATAAAACATCTGCATAGCAAGAGTAATACACAACTGTACATTCTGTGTGTGCCAGAAGACAGTGCGGCATAGATCACACACTCTAAACTTTATTGGGTGAGCCAGACATGGTGGTGCAAGCCTGTAATCCCAGCACTCGGAGGCTGAGGAAGGAGGATCCTTGTGAGTTCAAGGCCAGCCTGGGCTACAAAGTGAGCTCAAGGCCAGCCTGCACTACAGAGGGAGACCCTGTGTCCAAAAAAAGACTAAAAATAAAATAAACTTTGTTGAGTGACTAGTGAGATAGTGAGATAGGGAACCTCTCCAAAGCTGTTTTTCTTGGGAGAAGTAGCTGATATGGTCATAAAGGAAATACTGTAATACAAAGCATATGGCTTTTTTAATTTTTATTATCAGGAATCAAACTCATGACCTCACATTTACCAGGCAGGTGTTGTGCCACTGAGCTATATTCCCAGCCTATGGCTTGCTTTAACAAAATAGAATGCTACATCTTTGAACTGTTTGTGTTTTGTTTTGTTTTGTCTTTTATCTTTCTGAGACAGGGTCTCCTATGCAGTACAGGCTGGCCTTGAGCTTACTTTGTAGCCCAGGCTGGCCTTGAACTTGTAGTGATCTTCCTGCCTCAGCCTCCCAAGTGCTGGGATTTACAGGTGTGCGCCACCATGCTCGGCTTCCATCTTTGAACTGTTAAGAGGAGCAATATTACATAAAAGATATGTTTGAAATGTTTATTTGTGGGCTTTTTGTCCATTTGAGACAGAATCTTGCTATATAGGTCAAGCTGGCCTTGAGCTCACTTTGTAGCCCAGGCTGGTCTTGAATTCTCAATGATCCTCCTGCCTTAGCCTTCCAAGTGCTGGGATTACAGGCATGCTCCACCATGCCTGGCTTGGAATGTTTATTTGATGTACAGAGAAAAATGGTAAACTACCCAATGGTTGATAAATAAACCCATCATGAAAATTCTAAAGGAATTGAGATTATTTAGGATAGATGAGAAGAAGCTAAAGGAAGGACAAAAAACTCTTCTTGACAGGATGAGTCAGCCATTTCCATTTTCTCTTACAACAAAGGGATTTACTTAAACTAAACTGGGAACTGTCTAGTATGATAAGATTTTGCGTTTTCTGGGAGACTGAGGCAAGAGGATTGCAAGTTTGAGCTCAGCTTGGACACTTTGGCAACTTAGCAAGACTCTGTCTCAAAGGGGAAAAAAATCAGGTTTTCTAATGTCTTGGCCATAGTGAAACAGTGGAGCGCACTCACAAAGAATATGGTAACTTTCAGGAAGGGGTGAGGATTCTTTTTCTTCCTCCGTATTGTAGCCTTTGACCTGTCTGTGTTGCTTCTCGTTTTATGACCCTAGTCATGTGTTCTTACTAACTGTGGGCTCTTTTGTCATCTAGTTGTAGAAGACATCAACAAGCGCAGAGAACCGCTTCCCAGCCTGGAGGCCGTGTATCTTATCACTCCCTCGGAGAAGGTAAATCCTCCCAGAGAGAAGAGCTAAGGCTAGCTTATACATGCTCGGCTGAGGATCTCTGGCACACAGCACCCCATGTTTCTAGGTTAAGCACGCATTTAACACGCTGCTTTGTTTAAGCGTGTGATTCACAGACATGGCCTGGGGGAGGTTGTGCAATGGGAAGTGAATGTATATTAAATCTTTTGTACTAAGCAGCTATGCAGAAAATCAGTGCTGGTATTCCCTGGATCATTAGTTTTTCCTCTTGCAGTCCTTTCCAGACAGATCTACCTCTAGGCTTTCATATTTTGATTTCAGATTTATTTCATCAATATATAATTAGTATTATTATTTTCCCTGATTTTGAGGGATTGTTTAAAGTCAAAATCCAGACATGGTCCATGTCCTTACTTGGGTTCGTAGTTATTTTAGGTCTTTCTCTCTCTCTCTCTCTCACTTTTTTTTTTTTGGTCTTTTTGAGACAGGGTTTCGCCATGCAGTTTAGGCTGGTCTTGGACTCACTTTGTAGGCCAGGCTGACCTCAAGCTCATAGTGATCCTCCTGCCTCAGCCTCCCAAGTGCTGGGAGTATAGGCTTTGCACCACCAGCCCAGCTATTTTAGGTCTCTTAATCTAGTGGGTTTTTTTCCTTTTCTTTTTCTCTGTTTTTGCTTTTTGAGACAGGCTCTTGCTATATACAGTTCAGGCTGGCCTTGAACTCGCTGCATAGCCCAGGCTGGTCTTGAATTTGCAATAATCTTCCTGTCTCAACCTCTTGAGTCCTGGAATTATAGGCATTGCATTTTAATCTATATTTTTAAAAATTCTGCTGAGCCAGATATGTTGCAATCTGTAATCCCAGCTATTTGGTAGGCTGAGGCAGGTGCATTCCAGGTTGAGCCCAGCTGGGCAATTGAGCTAGACCCTGTCACAAACAAATATCTCTAATTTTCACACTTTCTTACCACTTTTGAAAATTGGCTTATATATATGAGTTCCTGCAATGCGACTAAATTGCCAGAGCTTCGTCAACATGAATCTCCCTCAAGGTTTCTGCCCAGCTTTATGGATCTTTTCTCAGGAACTCAAGTACTATGACATTTATATTGTCATTCTGGAATGAGCTAAACTCTACAATAATCCTAATTTCAAGTGCTGAGAACCCACCTATGGCAGAACATGAGTGTTAGAATTATATCCTGACACAACTTGGGTGTCACCCAGTTCAGCCCTCCTTCCATTTGCTCTGTGATTGCCCTTAGCACCCTCTTGTTTCTGCCCACAGTCCGTGCACTCTCTCATCAGTGACTTTAAGGACCCACCAACTGCTAAATATCGGGCTGCGCACGTCTTCTTCACTGACTGTAAGTAGCTGGGAGCTGCCTTTGCTGGGCCAGGTTTGCCTTTCTGCCCCACCAGGCTGAACCCAAACTTGGTCTGATCCACAGGGGAGAGACATATTGTTGCCATAGTGGTCCTGATCTTTTATTTTCTTTTCAGAAGGTAAATTGCATAAGAGACAGAAATAAACACACACCCAAGATTTAGCCATGATAAACTGCGCCATGATAAACATGGGTGCACATATGTCCCTGTGTTACGATGTTATTAATTCTTCTGGAAAAATATCCAGAAGGGGAATAGCTGGGTTAAGTGAAACCTCTAATCCTAGCTTTGTGAGGAATCTCTAAACTGATTTCCACACTGATTTCACCAATTGACACTCCCACCAGCAGTGGAGAAGGGTTCCGTTTTCCCCGCAGCCTGTCCAGTATTTGTTATTGGTTGATTTCTTAATGACAGCCATTCTTTCTGGGCTGAGATGGAATCTGTGTTGTTTTAATTTGCATTTTATGTCTGGTAATCTGAACAACTGATGTGAAGACAACAATTATGCAATATTTCAACCATTGGTGAATTCCTACCATCTTGTCTAGTGAAACTCCGTATCATCTCTAATTTTTTTTTTTGTCTTTTTGAGACAGGGTCTCACTATGCAGTTCAGGCTGGCCTTGAGCTCAGGCTGGTTTCTAACTTGCAATGATCCTCCTGCCTCAGCTTCCCAAGTGCCGGGATTACAGGAGTGTGCCACCACACCCAGCTCTAATTTTTTTTATTATTATTTTTTTATTCTCTTTGATAGTTTGATCAGTCTTCCATTCTTACATCCAGTAATATGAGCAACTTTGTTGAAGATAACAATATATAACAACCACTGTTAATTCCTGTCACTTTGTTTTGAAGCCCTATATCATATTTAATGTTCTTGCTTTGTTTATGTCTGTGATGTTGGTAGTTTACTATTGTTCTTTTTTTTTTTTTTTAACTATTCTCTTTTTAAAAAAAACACACACCCATACAAGTCTTCTAGATCATGTGGTTCTTCTAATGAGAAAGCTCACCAGGCTCCTAAGGCCAGAGGCTTCCTGCAGAGAAGCGTTGCCTGCTGCTGCCTTGGGGTTTCGTGCACAGACTTGCAGCCAGCACTCTCACCTATAGTGCATTTCCATCGGGTTTCCAACACAGTGGTGCCTATCTGGGGGTCTTAGTATCAGTAGAACCTACATCACTGTCCTGGAGTTGGTTTTTGTATTTTGTGTGGGCTGTGCATGGATCCAAGATGAGAATCTGTGAGGTGAGAAGCTACAGAGTAGACAGCAGTAGGCTTTACCCCACCTTCTCTCTAGAAAAAGATCCCCCCCTCAAGTTACCTCTGAGGAAATGGGAAGGGCTTAGCATGGAAAAGTCAAAGTACTTGAGCAGGAGTGACAAAGGGAGGAGTAGTGACTAGAAGGCAGGAATGCATTTCTGACACCCGAAGCTTTCGGCCTGGGAGAGCTGCTGGAGGTTATGGTCCCCGCCGGGGGCCTCTGTGCAGCTGGCTCTTCAGAGGTCAGGGGCCTGCATCACATTTCCCACTGATTTTATTTTTCCTTCTTATAAATATGTTGTGTGTGGTGCTTGGGGTGCTTGGTTATACTAAAGGCCTTTCTTAATCTCTTCTTAATCACTTCTGTTTCCTTTTATTTTATGAAAGCATAAAACAAAATTTCATAATCAAGTAATGACAATAGTTATTACACTGTTTATTGTTGTCTTCAAAGTAAAATACTAGATATAAACCAAAAAGATTCTTAGAAGGAAAAGACAACAAATACTTCTTTTCAATGAACTAAGAAAATTAGTGTATAAATGCAGCCAATTGGCATGTATATTGAAATATTTTTAAAACAATAGAACTTATAATTTGGGCAAGTATTTGAACTTTTTATTTCCTGTTTATCTCTTTTCTGTTTTCTTTGTATTTCTCACATAAGAGAAACCATGGGGTATCTGAACTTGTGTGTCTGACTGATTTCACTTAATATTGTGTCCTCAATTTGCATCCATTTGCCTATGAATGCCTCAAGTTTATGGCAGCATAGTGCTCCAGTTAGCATAAATACTACATTTTCTTTATCCATTCATCTGTTGATGGACATATGCAGTGTGCTATTTTAAGATTTACCTGTTATAGGGGGTCAGCTCAGTGGCAGTGTGTGCCTGGCAAGCATAACATCGTGAGTTTGGTTCCTGGTACCAGAAAAAAAAAGATTTAGCTATTATAAATTGTGCTGCTATAAACATGAGTATGCATGTATCCCTATAGTATAATGATTTCAACTCTTGTGGGAGAATATCTGGGAGAGGGATAGCTGAGTCAAATGGAATTTCTATTTTTAGTTTTTGAGCAACCTACACCCTGACTTCCACAGTGGCTGTACTATGTTACCTTCCCACCAACAGTGTAGTAGAGTTCCTTTTTCCCCACAATCTCTTCTGGTTTTTTTCCCCATTTCTTTTCCTTGGAATCAGAAATAAGTTTATATTAGTTCTCAGTATCTCAGTTTATTGCTGTTTGTTTTTCTGTACCTTGTTGAAGGCCTTGCAGGTAGTTCTCCATTCTTATACCCTAAGGCTGTTGGATATTTTAGGTTAGGATGAATTTTCAAATTGCCTTTTAAAAATCTGAATAATAAGGGCCAGGCATGGTGGCGCATGCCTATATCCTAGCACTTAGGAGGCCGAGGCAGGCCATTGATCATTGTGAGTTCGAGGCCAATCCAGGCTACATAGTGAACTCAAGGCCAGCCTGAATTACATAGCAAGGCCCGACCAAAAATAAAATAAAAATCTGAATAATAATCATTGAATGTATGTAGTTATTAAATGAATCAGCAAAGGGACAGGGAACCAACTCTTTTGTCCTTCTTGCAGCTTGTCCAGATGCCCTGTTTAATGAGCTGGTAAAATCTCGAGCAGCCAAAGTCATCAAAACACTGACAGAAATCAACATTGCATTTCTCCCATATGAATCCCAGGTGAGGCTGGGCAGGGACTGCACCCTCACTGTTCTACCGGAAGCTCTGAGAGGATTGGGTGGGGAATAATAAAGAAAGCAGGGGCTGTTTCGAGTTCTGAACTGGGCAAAGGATATGTTATATGTGGATGTTTATTTAATGGAAAAGGTTTTCCATGGGTACCTGCCCATCCCCCTCATCTAATCTGCCTGTTACTTCTGACTTTCTGACCATTCATTCCTCCAGGTGCGCATCACCCTAGCTTGGTGTTCGCTCCTCTTGGCTACTCCAAAAGTAGCCACTCTGAAAGGAGAGGAGGGGAAGGAGCATCCCATCTGCCACAAAAGAGGCTGTTTTTATTGGAGATAACCTTGGTTTGTCACGTGCTAAAAGAACAGATGGTTGTCTGCCGTCATTAGCCGTTAATGCTTCATGCACCAAAGGCCACAGCAGCAAAATTCTCCTCTTGGAAAAAAACAGAGTTGTTAAACCAATAAAAGTGAAGCTGCTTGTGAGAAAATATACTAAATTTATCTTAGTATTTTTAAGACTTTTTAAAATATCTTCTAACAAATGAGGAATAAAAATACCACAGGACTTATGTATTTTGTGGTGGTAAAAGATGATTGTGTCGTATTGGATCTTTATGATCAGCTTCTACAACCAGAGAGCAACCTATTCTTAGAAAAGGAGGGGTGGAAAAGATGCAGTATGAACATTTAGAGATGTCTCATTCCTTTTCACTTGGCTTAAAGCCCTTTTCCTGCTTGAGGGCAGGACTTTTTTTCCTCTGTGTGAGTCCTGTGAGCACCTGGACTGAACAGAATCCAGCATTAGCAGATCCAACCGTTCCCTATTTCATATTTTTTTTTTCAGCTGGGCACTGACCCCAGGGCCCCGTGCATGCTAGGGAAGAACTCTTACTACAGAGCTGTGTGCTAGTCCAGTGGTGGCAGACCATTTAGAGACCGAGTGCCCAAACTGCAACGCAAACGCCACGTATTTATCACAGAGTACCAGCACTGCAATTAAACCTGAGTATCTGATGCTCAGATGCTGAGGTGACTTGGCTCATGTGCCGACAGAGGAGGTGCTGTGTGCCCACAGAAGTGTGCGTGCCACAGGTTCGCCAGCACTATCCTAATCCTTATTTATTTATTTATTGACAGAATCTCACTGAATCGTCCAGGCTCGCCTTGAATTTGGGATCCTCCTAACCCAGCTTCCTGAGTAGCTGGGAATATAGGCATGTGCCACCATGCTCAGCAATATTTCAGAAATTTTAAGAAAATAGTAAATGTTTCTTAAAAATGATTTTTTAAAGAGATCAGAGTAGTTCACATAAAGGACAATTTTAGCCATGTATGGTAGGACATGCCTATAATCCAATCCATGCAAGCACTATGGGAGGCTGAGGCAGGAAGGCAAATTTGAGGCCAGCCTGGGCAACATACTGATCGGGTGAGACTCTGTCTCAAAAAAGAGGGTGGGAGATTGGGGATGTAGATTAGTGTGAAGACCCTGGGTTCAATCCTCAGGACCAAAATAAAATAAAATAAATAAAAATAAGGATCTGAGAGATTACAGGTAGCTGATAGATTCAGTAGCTTAAGAGAGAATTTTAAACTTCTAGAACCCTTCATGAGAAAGAGAAAGAGGAAGAAGTAAGAAAGGAAGAGGAGGAAGGGATAAGAGAAGGGGCAGAGAGGAAGGGAAGGTTATATAAATACTTAGAACATTTACTGAGGACATGATATTATCAAACCTATAAAAGGCCCCTTATCTGCCCACAGTCGCACAATTTCCAGCTCATTCCCTATTTCATAATGGCCGGTGTGATTTTATGCTAACCTCTTTTTTCCTCCTGGCCTCTCTATTTTCTGTGATACCCTAGGCTCACACTGGGCCGCAGTGGTTCTTGGCACCACCTGTACCCTCCCCAGAAGTGCCCTGCTGGCAGCAGAACACCTCACCTCAGACATTGCCTCTGCATGGGTCTGGGTGTCCTCCCTGCCAGCCCTCTTGGGCACTCTTTCCTTGCTGTATTATTTTCTCATATATTTATAAGCTCTCAGTACCTTACAACTTACTTTTCATTCTATTTATTGTCTGCCTTTCCTACTGTATTACAGTCTCTTTTGAATGCAGGATGTTTTGGTCACTAATAGTTCCCCTGTGTTCAGTGTAGGCCTGGCACTTGAATAAATGGAAGCACGTCCCATAGTCCTGGCACTAAGGCAGAGACCACTCTGACTATTCACCATTCCAGACCATACATCATGCATATTTTTTCTCCTCAGGTGTATTCTTTGGACTCTGCTGACTCTTTCCAAAGCTTCTACAGTCCCCACAAGGCTCAGATGAAGAACCCTATCCTGGAGCGTCTGGCAGAGCAGATTGCAACCCTGTGTGCCACCCTGAAGGAATACCCAGCTGTGCGGTATCGGGGGTAAGGCAACACATCTGCTGCAAGAATGTCTCTGGGAGAGGAGCTGCCCCTACCTTCCTGTGGCCTTGAGCAGTTATCTAAAGAGAGTCAGGGTTTAAGGGTCTTGATTTAGGCATTCCTAAAGTGATTCCAGCACTCGAGGAAGCTGAGGCAGGAGGATTGCAAGTTCAAGCCCAATCTGGGCAATTTAGTGACTTAGTATTACCCTGTCTTAAAACAAAAAAATGAAAACGAGGGCTGGGGCTGTAGTTCAGGGCAAAGGCCCTGAGTTCAATCCCAGGACTAAGAAAAAAAACTTTAGGGTTTCTCACTTAAGATTATTCTTCCATTTGGCGCACACCTCTAATCCCAGCACTTGGGAGGCTGAGGCAGGAGGATTGCTGCAAGTTTGAGGCTAGTGTGGGCTATATAGTTAGTTCAGGGACAGCATGAACTATACAGCAAGACCCTGTCTCAAAAAAAAAAAAAAAATTATTCTTCCAAGAACTGGGGATATAGCCCAGTGGTATAACAATCTTGCCAGTATGTAGGAAGCCCTGGGTTCCATCCATCCCCAGCACTATACACACAAAAAAATCTTCAAATCTTCATTTATTTAAAAGATAAGTTGTAAATTTTATTGTGAAATATAGTAAGATACTCAGAAAAGAGCATAATTAAATCTCCATGTAACTGGAGCCCAAATTTCCTAGTAAAAACTAGGAGGGCAATCTCTGTCTAACCTTAAAAACAAGTATCTTGGCAGAGGTTTTTGAGAGTAAGATACAATATGGAGAGATAATCCCCCGAGGGCATGGCCCTCTGCCTTGGGAAGGTCGTTCGTATTCTGCCCACTGCTGAGTGCTGGGGGACAAAAAGCTGAAGGCGCAGCCCTGTCTCAGAAGGCCCAGATCTGGTAGGGCTGGGACAGTGTGGATGTTAACGTGTGCAAGGTGTGCACACCTGCAATACAGGCTGTGCAGCGGCTTCCAGGCACCAAGAGCAGGCAGAGGATGAGGAAGAGCTTCAAGCTTGAGGTGATGTCTGAGCTAGGACTCAAAGACAGGTTCTATCTCAATAGGCAGATGAGGAGGATGGTGAGGGCATTGCTGTACACAAAGCTTGGAGCTGCAAAAGTGAAGAGCAAGTTTGGGAAGGGTTAGTAGTCTAGCATCATGTGGGGTAGATGCAGCCACTCCTACAGGCCTGAGCATCAGGCTTGGGATTCTGTCTTTCCGTGATTTCACTGGGAAGCAGCTGGGGGTCGAACATAGTGCTCTAAGAGATGCAGGCAGGACGGGGGGCAGGAGGCAAGGTGAGGAGAAGCAGGAACCACCTCCAGAGGAGCAGAGGGGCTGTCGTGGAGTGATGAGAGGAGGAAAGGACAGAGTTTGGCAGGCTGCAGCCCAGGCACTGCAAGCACCATGGGGCGGAGGTGGGGCTAGCTGCCAGGGACCCGGAGCCCAGTGGTTTTGGGATCTTGTGCTGCACCTGTCCTTATTGTCTGCTGGCACTGGGGACTCCAGAAGAGCTCCTGCACATGGCTGCCCTGACACTGGCTTGGCCCCCTTGTTGGCACTCATGGCAAGAGCCTGGTGGAGGTTCAGAAATGGGCCTTGCCATCTCTCCTCATGGAGCAGTGGGAACTTAGGCTAGTGAGGGAGCCGTGTGGCCCTGAGGCTGTTGAGGTTGGGCAGCAGCCTCACACTAGCTGTAAAGCCAGGTGGAGCCCAGGAAATGCTGTCAGACTCAGCCAAGGGGGGAGGGTCACAGGCCCTTGCTTCTATGGGTCTGATGTTGTAGACAGAAGTATCACTTGTCAGCAGAACAAAGTAAGACCTAAGGGAATTTGAGCCGAGCATGGTGTCTCACGCCTGTAATCCCAGCACTTGGGAAGCAGAGGCAGGAGGATCACTGTGAGTTCGAGACCAGCCTGGGCTATAAAATGAGCTCAAAGCCAGCCTAAACTGCATAGTGAGACCCTGTCTCAAAAAGACAAAAAAACCCCAAAACCCAAGGGAATTTGAGTCAGGGGAAGTGAGAATCACATAGGTCAGGCTCAGATGTCCTGATCAAGGGAAAAAATGAGTAGAAGTATGGCTGTTTATCTGAAGCTGTCTGGAAAGACTACTTCGGCTTCCATTTGGGCAATGTTTATAAGAGAAGAATCAAGAAAATCACTTATTTGTGTTTCAGCTACTGAGCTAAGTATTTTCTCTTTTTTAGTGTACGTGTGACGTATGAATATAAATTCTTGCTGTAAAACAAACCTAGGACAGGCAGTGCTTGTGTCTTCTGACCCTCCCTGCACTGTCCATCATCTCCCAGGATAGTCAGTGGATCATTTGGGTGCATGGGCCATTCACTGTCACTCTTCCTTTGTCAGGGAATACAAGGACAATGCCTTGCTGGCTCAGCTAATCCAGGACAAGCTTGATGCCTATAAAGCTGATGACCCAACAATGGGGGAGGTAAGTATAGGCCGAGACCATGAGGTCATCTTCCCAAGTGACCGCAGTGTTTGATAGTCCCTGGAGAAACGCAGTTCTGCTGCTCACAGAGCCTGTGTGAGGCTGCTTTTCCTGTGCACATTCCAGAGCCCTGAGGCAGCATGAGCCAGGTATGTTTAGAGAACCAAGGAAACCAACCTGATGCTGTTTGCTAGGACTTGCCCAGCTTCAGCACTAAATGCTCCTCATCCAGGGAAATCTCAGTGGTACAATAGCAAAGACGGTTGACCATTTCCATTGCCAGACCTCATTCAGATTTCACTAGTCTTTGTACATACCTGGTGTGCACGCAGTTCTCTACAGTTTTAACTCAGGCGTAGACTAGTACAGCCACCACTCCAGTCAACATGTGAGGCCGAGGGCTGGGGGCATAGCTTAGTGGTAGAGCACAAACGCTTAGCATGTGTGAGGCTCTGGCTTGAACCTCCAGTAACTCCCTGAAAAAAGAGAGGAGAGAGTGAGTGAGAAAGAGAGAAAAGGTGAAAAGCTATTCCATCACTATCCTGCATTTAGAATTGAGAGTCCCAGGTCTTGGAAACTCCCTGGTCCCCCACACAACAGATAGTTGATCACCTCCTTTGTAGCTGGACCTGGTTAGTCCTTTCTTACAGAGGCTCGTTTCGGTCCCCAGCCAGTCTCAGATCTGCTTCAAAGGGCCCTCATTAAGTAACAGAAACAGTAGAGTTTCATGTGAGATGTATTGGTGCTGTTGTGCTCAGTGCTATTTTAGTAAATGTGCTTCTTGCCACCCTTCTACAAGACGGCCTCCACTAGTTGGAGAGGCTGAATTGGGTGGAATGGCTTTTGAAGCATCTCCGTGTTCCCCTCAGGGCCCGGACAAGGCACGCTCCCAGCTCCTGATCCTGGACCGAGGCTTTGACCCCAGTTCCCCTGTGCTTCATGAACTGACTTTTCAGGCCATGAGTTACGATCTGCTGCCTATTGAAAATGATGTTTACAAGTAAGTAGTATTAGAGACTCCAGAGTGACTGCAGCTTTGCAGATGAACCGAGAATACCTGATTCAATCTTTCAAATATACCTGTAAGCTTTGCTGTGGGTTCCCAAAATCCAAATGCTATTTCTAGGAAGAAATTCGTGCATCTTTTTAGAGAGGACAGGAGAGGAACTTTATTTGGGTCTTTAGCTCACAGCCTATGTCACCTCACTTCCTAACCTGCTTGGGTAGGTTATGAGGTTGATTTCAAATTTAAAATTCTTAATTATGATTATAAAATATATTAACTAAGAGTTTGTTGCCAAATTTTTTTGTGTAGTGAAACCATTTTCTCCATTATAAAAATATTTTTTTTTGTGCAGAAACTCAGTGTGTAAGCTCAGTGTGGTGGTGCACACCTGTAATCCCAGCACTCAGGAGCTGAGGCAGGAGGATCGCTGAGAGTTCGAGGCCTGCTTGGGCTATAAAGTGAGCTCAAGGCCAGCTGTGAGACCCTGTCTCAAAGAGACAAAAATAGATAGATAGATAGATAGATAGATAGATAGATAGATAGATAGATAGATAGATAGATAGATATCTGCTTGGGCTATAAAGTGAGCTCAAGGCCAGCTGTGAGACCCTGTCTCAAAGAGACAAAAATAGATAGATAGATAGATAGATAGACAGACAGATAAATAGATAAACAAAATAAAAAACTCAAATGTCTTAAAACCAGTTTTTATTTTTATGGAAACAGATTGTGTTTCTTTAGTGTTATCTATTCTATAACATTGATCAGAAAGACGATGGTTTCTAAATGAAGGTTCTAAAACTTAGTGACTCTTGGCTCCTCTCTCTCACAGTCCCTGCAGTTCTGTTTCCTCCTGCAGTTCCTGATTTCACATGTAACACTGTGCTGCTGGCCTGCTGTAGGGAGCTGTTGCAAGCCATATGGCCACCACGCATTTGGGGATGATGTCCCAACCCTTTTCCTGAGAGGGACAAATGGAGCCTTGCCTTTCCTCTCCATATTACTCCAAAGCTGCATATAACCCAACTTCATGCCCTAGGCAAGGCAGCTCAGGCTGGGAGTGGGAGCCCCTCAGGTCAGCCAACCCTGAAGTATTAACCAAGTTGTTGGTTTGGAATAGAACTGAGTCTCCTGGGGTTTGAGCTGCTGCAGCTGACCTAACCAGCACATCAGGAGCATTCTCTTGGTCACCTGGCAGCTGAGAACCAGGCTGCTGTTACAATAAAGTGGGGGTGTCCAGTGAATGATATGGCCAGTGGGTTCCCCTGAGTCCATCTCCTCCCAGGTACGAGACCAGCGGCATCGGAGAGGCGCGGGTGAAGGAAGTGCTTCTGGATGAGGACGACGACCTGTGGATAGCACTGCGCCACAAACACATTGCGGAGGTGTCCCAGTAAGACTCTGCCAGCTCCACCCCTGCCCTGGGCTCCTGCCCAAGTCAGTTTCTTGCCATGGCTAAGCCACCAGCATGTTCCCAAGAATGACACATTCCTTATCTGAGTCTGAGCTACTCCCTCCTCACAAAGTTAGGAAACCCATTCTGGATTAGGTGCTTTTAGGATTCTTGAGAAGCATCTGTAGCACTTCTAGAAAAATGCTTTATATACATCGTCTTAGTTACTCCCCTCCATGCTGACATACCCAACACCAACAACTTACGGCAGAAGTTTGTTTCAGTTCACGGTTCAGTCCATAGTCAGCTGGCTCCAGTGCAGGACAGCTTGGCAGTGGGGCTTGGTGGACAGGAAACGGAAAAGAAGAGCTGGAGATGGAGACAAACCCTTCCAGGTGGTGCCCCCAAGACTGGCGACTGTCTGTTCCAGCAGATGCAGCCTCCTAGCAGCAAGCCTGCTGCACTGCCCAAAATCCAATCACCTTCCAAACACATTAAGCCTGGGGCCATAGTAGATCTACCTTATAACAGACAAGTGTTTAAAGCCGCTTATTTGCTTAGAAAGATTTATACATACTGTGTACTGCTCTGCCTTTCTTTGATGGAAAGAGGGTGTGTGGTCTTCCTCTCTGCCTACCCCTACCTGCAGTTTCTACCTCCTGAACTGTGTCTTGTCTGGAAATACACAGTGTTTCTAAAATTTAAACATTGTTACAACCCCTTTAAGCTGCAGGTAATAGTTCTGTTTTTTCAGAAAGACACATTCTGCTACATAGAGTTGGTGATGCTCTCAGGAAATTCACAAGGAAAAAAACAGTACATTCTTGGGTAGTTCTGTTGTTTAGAGAAATGATCTCCAAATCTCCAAATCATTCAACCTTAAAAAAATACTGACCTACATTTCTTGTGATTAAATGTATTTATGAATTAATTATATCCCTTATTGCACTAATATGTGTAAATATGTATATTTTGCAAAATATATACAGTGTACTTTTCAAACATAAAATACGTATATTTCAGGGCTACATTTCAGGAATGTAGCTTGGTAGAGTCTATGCTTAACATGTACAAAGGCCAAAAAACACCCCCCCCCAAAAAAAAGTGTGCAAGGGCCAGAGTTAATCCCAACACCTCAAAAAAGTAAGTTTCTTGCCAGGTGTGGTGGTGCATGCCTTTAATCTCAGCACTTGGGAGGCAGAGGCAGGAGGATCATTGTGAGTTCAAGACCAGCCTGGGCTACAAAGTGAGCTAAAGGCCAGCCTGAACTGCATAGCGAGACCCTGTCTCAAAAAGACAAAAAAAAAAAGTAAGTTTCTTTACTTGAAAAGAATGAGTTAAAAGAAACTCTAGTAGATATTCCAGTATTTTCTTCTCATTGTCCTTGGAATCATCTGGCATGCCCTAATCTGGAAACCACTGGCTTAGAGTATTAATTGGAAAAGCAGTATGTGTCTCTTTACTTAGAAAATCACTTTAAACACATACTTTCATGGTAAGAGAGACACTACACAGTCCTGAGGAAAGCTAGTGCATGGCTGCTGCAGCATCCTCAGAGAGCCCTTGGTGTAGCTCTGAAATTTACTGCCTTCTTCCATTTTCCAGGGAAGTCACCCGGTCTCTGAAAGATTTTTCTTCCAGCAAGAGAATGAATACCGGAGAGAAGGTAAACACTTGCCAATACTCAAGGCTCTCAAAATTTGTACCTGCTGTCACTCTGGGTTGAAGAAGGTGCCCCTCAGAATAAACTAGAGAATCACATTTCTCTCTTCATTTAATGTCAGTTGCCTTCCTTATACATTTAAGATTTCATGGAAGTCCCATATTTTAATGTTTATAGGAAGCTGATTTTTTGTTACTTGATTGATGTTTGCTGTTTGAGATCATGATTCCCGCCCCCCACCCCAGTACTGGGGATTGAACCGAGGGCTTTTGCCCTGAGCTGCGTACCTAGCCATTTATGGTTGTTTGTTTTGTTTTGTTTTGAGATAGGGTCTCACTAAGTTGCCCAGGGTGCCTTGAACTTGCAGCCCTCCTCCTCAGCCTTCCAAAGTACTGGGATTATAGGCACACACCAACACACTTGGCTCAGGAGTCGTTTTAGGCCAGAAAGCCATGAGACTTTTCAACTTGTGGTGGAATTAGGATTCACAGCTTGATTGACCAAGGCCTCTCTCCTTAACCTGACTGCCTATCAGTTCAGTCAAGGAGAGTGGACTTAGCAGAGCATCTCTGCTCATGTTACATACTTCCTTAAAGCCGTTTAGTGTCTTCTGGATCCCCTCACAATCTAGCTTCTTCTGTCTGCAAACAACCCCTCCCACACCAAGACATCAGGTTGTGTCCTCTCTGCCACCCCCTCCTTGCCCCCAGCTCCTCACTTGGGCCAGCCAGAGTACTCTTGCCTCAGGCCTTACTGAGGCTTAGTCATGATTTCCTCGGGAAACCTCCTCTGGCTTCTGTCTAGACCAGTTAGGTGCAAGTTACACATACCCACGTTACCCACTGAGTCTGCTCCAAAAGCCCAGAGTTACTGTATTGCCATGGCTTGTTTGGTACCTCTGCTAAAGGTTGAGATACATGAAGTAAAATTCTTTTTAATGTTCTCTTTTCTTTCCTTTTTTTTTTTTTTTTGGTCTTTTTGAGACAGGGGCTTGCTATGCAGTCTAGGCTGGCCTTGAACTGACTTTGTAGCCCAGGCTGGCTGTGAACTCACAACAATCCTCCTGCCTCAGCCTCCTGAGTGTTGGGATTTTTGTCTTTGTATCTCCAGTGCCTCAAGTGTTTGGGGTGTACTAGTATTCCAGTAGATTTTTGTTGGGTAAATGGACAGAATTAGGTGGGTCATGTAGTCAGAAAGTAAACAGACCTATTTGGCCTGTCAGGAAGGAGGCTCTCAGCCCTCTCTAAACTCCCTGCTTTCCATCTGTCTACGACTGCAGCTTCTCTGCTCAGCAGAAGTGCACACTTGATGCCAAAAGCAGTGTAGAGAAGAAAAAAAATTTTTCTGGTAAGAATTATACTCTCAACAACTCCTAATCCAGTGGAATAAAACTGTTAGACCTCAGGGCTTAATGCTCCACCTGGAAGAAACCATGACATTTAGATCAATAAGATTATGAGCCAGAGAAATCTAAACACACTTGATCTTGTGTGTAAGAGCTTCATCTTGAGAGCCCCAGAGCATGCTCTTGGGGGGTCCAGTGTGGCTGCCGGTGCCTTGCAAAGCGTGTTAAGTCGAGGCCAGTAGAGCTACCTCTGCTTTGCTTTTGCTTTTCCTTAGACCACCATGCGGGACCTGTCCCAGATGCTGAAGAAGATGCCCCAGTACCAGAAAGAGCTCAGCAAGGTGTGGAAATTCTGAATGATGTATTTGAATCGTGTGTAAACAGCTGTGAAAAGGTCTTATAGAGCCCTACTGGTCTAAATTTTTAGTCCTCTTTAAAACTTTTATTAGAAAGAAAAAGCCTAGGATAGACAATTTATTTCCCATCATTCTGCTTTCTCCCCTACGTCTTTCTCTTCTTTTGTTCCTCCCACTCCACTCCCTCGCTGTGGGTGGGAATCCCCAGCTCCTCCCACACAGACCCTTTTCCTGTGCCTGGATGTCCTCACATGGCCATAGGCTCCCTCACACTGAGTGCTCTGAGAGCGGGCCAGGAGGATGTCCTTGATCGTACATATCACATACCCTCACTTCTGCGCCGTGTGAGAAGTGGTTGCTAAATCCAGCCTTGCCCACTTGAGAAGGAAACTTAAGTTTCCTCTCCTAGAGGAAGGTGTATCAAAAAAGCATATCCTTTATCCTCTCTCCTGAACTTGTACACATTATCTGTCTTCATGAGGCCAGACGCCAGTGGTGCCCAGCGCAGGGTTCCATGTAAGAGATACTCAGCTGATGCTGCTTGAGCCAGTGATTAGTTCCTGGATCACCAACACTAACACTCCCGTGCTTTTTCCCAGTATTCGACCCACCTTCACCTTGCTGAGGACTGTATGAAGCATTACCAAGGCACCGTAGATAAACTTTGCCGAGTGGAGCAGGTAGGACTTTCTCTTTCCCCTTCTGCATGGCAGGGCTTCTGCCATGCCCTTTCCCAACTGAGTTTTAATATCTGGCCTTGAACATCCTACAGAATCATAGGAAATAGACATGGGAGAGCCTGTGACCTCACATCTCAGCCCTGAGCTGGTCTGGTTCTGCTCTCAATGGTAGGGACTGGACTGATCTGGAGTGCTGTGCCATTTGGATTTTGCATGCCTGGCTCTTTCTAAAGGCTTTCTTTTCCCTGGAATAGCTGAAGAGAGATATAGGGAGCTCCCAGTCATACATAGGCTGGATTCCATGTTCTCAGGATGTGCCCCTCCTGCTGTCGGCAGGCCAGCTTTGAAGACTGTGAGGCCAAGAGAAGGCCAAGCAGAAGTAGGTCAGGAATCCTCCCAAGCCGCATTGACCACTTTTCATCCTGGGGTTTGAGAGGCTGGAATTTGAGATCTGTCTCTGTCACTGTTTACGTACATGTGCCTATTTTTCTCTGCATTTTCCTCATCTACAATAGAATTCATAGAACTGACACATTTCTTAGGGGTATTAGAGTCCCTTAAGCTGGCCCTCCTATCTTCAAGTGTGACAATGTTACTGACCTATGTGTCAACTTTTTTGGTGGAGGGGTGCTAGGGATGGAACCCGGGGCTTTGCACATGCCGAGCACATGCTCCACCACTGAGCTGCCCCCACCCTCTGTGTGTCAAATTGTAAGGAAGAGACAGGACATTAAAAGATTATGAAGCCTCAGCTTAAAGTTTCTTCACAGTAAAATGCCAACTCTTGTTTTCAGTGTGAAGCTTAAGATTTAAAACCTCTGCGGGCTGGAAGTATAGCTCAGTGGTGTAAGTGCTTGCCCGGTAAGCACTAAGGCCCTGAGTTTGATCCCCGGTACCGGAACAAAAAAAAATAAATAAATAAAAAAAAAATAAAAAGGAACAGATGTTTCCTTCCTTCATTTAAAAAAAAAAAAAGATTTAAAACCTCTGGGTTGGTGAGATAGCACAGCTGAGGTTTGTGAGCCTCATCTGTGTTGTTGGCTATTTTATAAGGGGCAAAATCCGTCCATTTCTCAGGTGAGCTTGGCAAGCTTGTGTCCTTTCCAGAGGAGCTGCACCATCCAGAGAGTGGGTTGTTCTTAGGTCAATAAAGCACAGTTTGAGATGAACCTTTGGAAGTTTAAAATTTCTCAAAAATATTGTTGAACTCATTACACTTAACCAGGCTGAGAGTTGGGTCCTGCAGAGTCAGGGCTGGGAGCAGAGGTGAGAGAACCTGGGATAGGCAGCGCCATCCTACCTTCCTCAGACCCAGCCTGGAGAGCAGGGAGCACTCGAAATCATTTGTGTGGACTCCTGGGGTTTTGAGGAAAAAAAGGAAGCCTCCAGACGCCTCCAAAGAGCCACAAAGGAAGCTGGGGTGGGGGGAGGACACAGTGTCCTCTGGGAACTAGACCACATGGCCCTTGGCTTGGAGCAACACGCTGCCTGCCCCCTGGGTCCTAGGCACGGAGGGGAGGGCACTGTGCTCCCCCCAGTCCCTTGCATACCCAGTTCTTTTGTCAGCCCATGTCTCCTCCCTCATCTCTCAAGGCTCGAATTCGAAGGCTTGGAAAAGCCCCTCCTTTTCCCTCCTTAAAAAGTGGTGGGCAGGTTGAAAACAAGTTAAAACCCTAGAGTGGTCAGAGTGGTCAATAACTGGTCCTTCCGTGCCGGGGGGGGGGGTGGTTGGGGAAGGACCTTTTGTCATCATGCAGAGGTCCCTTGAGCAGCCGGAGCTCCCCTGGGCTGCGGGGCGGCCTAGGCGCTGGCTGCAGTGCACTCTCGCAGGGGGTGACTCAGCTCACAGGAGGCAGCAGGCCCTAGGTTTCTTCTCATTTGGGAAAGACACTAGAGGGGGCTGTGCACTCTAACCAAAGCCGTCCAAAGCGGTGCTGGTGACACTAATGCTGATACTGCATGTTGTGAGAGGAGAAGCCCTGTTAACGACTTGACTCACCCAGGCTTCAGACCCCAGCCACTCACAGGCCATGAACTTCTAAAGTGCTGCCATCTGTGCAGACCATCACCAGAAGTAGAGAAAGATGTATTTTCTGCAGGACCTGGCAATGGGCACAGACGCAGAGGGGGAGAAGATCAAGGACCCCATGAGGGCCATTGTCCCTATCCTGCTGGATGCCAATGTCAGCACTTATGACAAAATCCGCATCATCCTTCTCTACATCTTTTTGAAGAACGGTGAGAAGGGCCGGGTATATAGAGGGTTAGGCTGAGAGAGAAAATAGCAGGAACTTGTTTTATAAGAGACAAAAAGGAGGAGGAGAGTAGGTTCTAGGGGCTCTTCGTGTTTGGGAAATGCATTGTCGTCAAGTCAGTTGTAACCAGAGGCTGTGTAGCCCTTGACAATTCTCAGGAACGAGTGTGGACAACAGAGAGGAGGACAGGGTTAGAAAGCAGGCAGAACTGACTGGCTTTGTGACAGTTTCCTAGAGCTTTTCCTGCCAGATGTTTTTAACTTGAATCACATTTATAGTCGCTGCCTTTTTATCAAAGAACTGCCTTTTACCACTGCGTAGTTGCCCAGAGTGTCCATGGTGCAGGAGGGGGTAATAAGACTCCCTTGTCCAATTTGACTTTGATGCACAAGGGGTTGGGTAGGGACTGCTAAAAGTAGGACAGATGGGAGCACTGACCATGAGGGCCAGCTGCTGGAGGCCATCAGGACAGAGTACTTGAATGGAAGGGGGAGTGTTGTTTTGCCTTTGTGATAGAGCTGAGGTGGTGTGGGTAAAAGCTTCCTTCAGTGGGCAAGGGGAGGTGGGTCATGGTGGGCAGCGGCTTGGTGTGCTGATGGCTGTCTTGTGCCCACAGGCATCACAGAGGAGAATCTGAACAAGCTGATCCAGCATGCCCAGATCCCCCCAGAGGACAGTGAGATCATCACCAACATGGCACACCTCGGTGTGCCCATCGTCACGGATGTGAGGGCCCTTGATGGTGGGCGTGGGGAGAGGGTGGAGTGGCCTATCTGTTTCTTTGCTAAGGGACAGTGTCTCATGACACACGGGCAGACCCAGGAGAGGCAGATAAAATCTGGGGGATGAAGGTGTCCAAGGTATAGAGGTCACAGTCAAGAAGCAGACATGCGCCTCCTGGAGTTGCACAGTCACCAAAGCTGAGCTGCTGTCTCTGAACCGAACCCTAAGAGGTCACCTGATTTTACCCTTCATGTCTTGAGGTCGGTCTGACTTTATCTTTGGATGCCTCAAAGTCTGTGTCTGCCCTGGGGAAGTAAAGGCCACATTTCCAGACAGGCTGCCTCGCCACTTCTGAACATTGGGCAGGAGCCAAGCCAGGCAGGTTGTCTGGAGCCCCATGCAGTATGCTCTGGGCAGCATCTCACAGGGCCCTTCAGAACATGTTCCGTCCATAGGCAGGCAGCCCATGGAGCAGGACTGTAGAGCTGCAAGTGAGCCGAGATCTTAAAAACCCAGGCTCTGTGCCATGGCTACCAATGGTCAGTCTTGCTGGCAGGATTTGGCATTTATATACCTTTGTTCAAAAGCAAGATTAAAATGACAGTAGAGCTGATTTACAGCCTATGCTATTGAAATAAAAAACTAAATCATACCCAAAGTAGTATTTTCTCCCATCACAGGCAGGAGACTTTTCTTTCCTTAAGGTACCAGGAATTAAACCTAGGGCCTTGCATATGCCAGGCAAGTGCTCTACTACTGAGCTACAAACCCAGCCCTTTTTAATTTATTTTTTTATTTTTTATTTTGAGACAGGGTCTTGCCGAGTTGCCAAGGCCAACCTTGAACTTGGCAATCCTCCTGTCTCAGCCCCCAGTGTAGCTGGAATTACAAGCAGGTCACCAAGCTCAGTGATGACAAAAACTTTTTTTTATTAACCTAGATTTTTAGAAATTTTTATTTAAAAAAAAAAATTTTTTTTTATTTCTTCTTCTTTTTTTGGGATACTGAGAATTGAGCTCAGGACTTTGCACTTGCCAGGCAAATGCTTGTGCTGCTGAGCTACATCCCCAGCCCAAAACTTCTTATATTTGACCCACACTTTTCATCTTTCATGACTTTAAATAACCAAATTTGGGCTAGCCCTAATGAGTACATTTTGTGCTATTCTGAGGAAAACCTCCCCTCTTACTACACTTTGCCAACACTGACTGATGGAGTCCTTGAGAGAATTCACAGGGCCCAGCAGAGGCCACTTAGGCACAGGTGGTCCCAATCAGAGTCTGATGTCACTGCCTATGTGCTTTCCTCCAGTCCACGTTGCGCCGCAGGAGCAAGCCGGAGCGGAAGGAGCGCATCAGTGAGCAGACCTACCAGCTCTCACGGTGGACCCCAATCATCAAGGACATCATGGAGGTCAGTGGCCGGGTGTGGGGAGGGGAGCCGGGTGCCTCCAACCTCACTCACTCTCAGGTGGCCGTGACACCCGTGGCCTCATTTCCGTGAGGGAATAAGTACACCTTATCCCAAGGGCTCACAAAGAGCCATGACATAGCCCCCGGGAGCCATCCACTTGCTGCTTTTGTCTTGGGCAGGGTGGCCCTGTGCACTGGGAGCCCTCAAATGGTGCAGTGCCCAAAGGAGCCAGGCCCATGGCAGCATCTCAGAGGCCACATGAGTAAGCTGCTGGTTGTAGAAGGCTCTTAGCAAGGCGACACAGCCTGGCCTGCCACTCCCCTCGCTGAGCACCCCTACTGGGAGACCAGGCCTCTGTTCTCTGTTCAAACAGATCCCTTGCCTGGAATGTTTTGGCCCTTCCCTGAGCCCTACTTTCCCTCGGAGTCTTTGTAAGGTCACACGGTGGCCACCTCACCTGTCTGAGCACCAGCACAGTGGGTCCAGCTCCTAAAGCGGTGTCGAGCACCCTTATGTGCACGTGTGCTGCTTACCGTTTCGTCGCCTTATGAAATGACCCCGCCCCCTGGCTGCCTGACCTCTGGCACAGAGCCTCGCACACAGCCGTGCTCCGAATCTGTTGGCTGTAGGTAAAGGTGGTGGCATCACAGTGGCTTTGTGGTGTTCTTACCATGTCCCAGCCTCTCTCCTTGTAGCAAGAAGAATCTGCATAGTCCTGCACCGCCAGATATTTGGGGTTAACCTCAAGATAACCTGCTCAACTTGCACACTTGGCAAGCGAGCAAAACCAGCATCCGGGGACAGAAAGGACTCGCCTAGGAACCCTTAGTTTGTAGCACCCCAGGGATTCCTACTGAATCATACTTTAAAATAAACATTTTAAATAGGATGAATCAGCTTCCTACCTTTGAAGCACACAATCCAAAAGGATGAGTGGACGGGAAATATGCAGAAAGCAATTTTATGTCCTTGCTCAGTGGAATAGAGACAGCCTATGTCTCTTTCTCTCCTTTGTTCTCTGCTCCATTTCCCCCTTCCTCCAGGCCCCTGAGGACATGTGTAGGTGTCACACAGTGGCTCTTGGGAAGAATTTGGATTTCCAGGCAGTAGGGCCTGGCCAGAACCCACCCACCAGACAGTCAGCCCCTCAAAAGGCTGCAGGAGAGACTGCCCCTGCCAGTTTCCACCAGGCTGGTGGCAAGTGTCATGAATTTAGTGGGCAGAACACAACATGTTTAACTGTCTTTTCTTTTCTTTTCTTTCTTTTTTTTTTTTTTTTTTTGGTCTTTTTTTGAGACAGGGTCTCACTGTGTAATTCAGGCTGGCCTTGAGCTCACTTTGTAGCCCAGGCTGGTCTCAAGCTCGCAACAATCCTCTTGCCTTAGCCTCCTGAGTGCTGGGATTACAGGCATGAGCCACCACACCCAGCTAACGTGGAACTTTAGACAGATTATTTTTTAAAGAGAAAATTGAAAGAGAAACATGGAAAACTTATTTATTTTTTATAGTTAAAAGAGTAGGCTTACTGACCCTGGGCAGCGCAGTGGCCAGCTGTGCAGCACGTGGCCGATGTGAGCAGTGGGCTGGGCGTGAGAGAGCGGTTGCAGTGGTTGCAGTGGTGAGAGAGCTCAGGCTGCTCCAAGCCTGACCGCTGTTGCTGCCTCCCTCGCACTTAGCCTTACCTTGCTTTGGTTCCCTTCTCACATACAGGCCAGGCCTGACCGCTGTCTTTCTTCTCTGCAGGACACTATTGAGGACAAACTTGATACCAAGCACTACCCATATATCTCCACCCGCTCCTCTGCCTCCTTTAGTACCACCGCTGTCAGGTGGGTACACATGGGGGGAGCAGGGAGATGGTCTCCGGTTGGATGGCAGCTACGTGTTGTCTCTTGTGACCCACCCTTCACAGCCAGCGAGCAGCCAGGTGCCTACTGTGGTCCACATGGCTTTGCCCCTGCTTCCCCTTCCTCATTCCTCCCTTTGGAAACTCCACTCCAGCCACACCACCCCCTTGCCAGGCCCACTTCTGCCTCAGGTCCTTTGCACTTGTGTTTCCCTTCACCTGAAATGCACCAGAGGTGTCTGTACAGCCTACCACTTATGCCTTTGGGTCTTTACCCACGAGTTACCTCTGCTGCCCCAAACCACCCTGTTTAAATGCTGGTGTGCTATGTTCACAGTCGCTGTTTGTCATAGCCCCAGGGTGGAAAAAGTGCCAACATTCACTGACTGAACTAAATAAGCAGAATGCTGTGTCTCCATGCACGGGCTCCTGAGAACAGCTGGGGCTGAGCACATGTGCGGAGACAGCAGAGCTGATGACTCGGAGGGTGACTGCTGGCACAGTGGTGCCTGTGGTTCCCAGGGTTGGCACTCAAGACACGTGCCCCTTTGTCTCGCTTCCTCTGCTTTTCTGTCTTCTCTCTTGCTTCTCCTCTCTCCGTCTTCATTTTTAGCCTTCCTGGGCCTGGGTCAGGGGCCTGTGGTGGCATCTGTGCACTGGCATCCCCTCTGAGGGCAGCACAGGTAAACTGTTCATGGCCAAGCTTGGAATAAAAGACAAGATCCCAAACAGGGCCACAGCCAGGCCAGTAGAGGCAGCGGGGGAGACAGAGCCCCAGATGCATCCAGTCTGGGAAGCGACTGGAGTGCAATTCTGAGTCAGAACACATCAATGTCCAGACGAGACTTGGCTACTATTCGTTTTTCCTACTTTTCCAACCTGGACACAGCCCCTGTCTCCCTGCTCTGAGGGAGGTGCAGGGACTCAGGGAGCCCCCCTACCCTGCAGGGCCACTCCCCTGTGCTTCTTGGGAGGCACCCCATTGCTGGTGGTGACCCGGCTCTGCACGCTGCCTGTCCCCAGGGTATAGGAGTACTGAACTCTCCTCTACCACAGCACAGTCCAGACCTGCTTCTCTTACCCACTCTCTGAACTTGGACATCTCGGTAGGCAGAGGTTGTCTCTTCCTGGGGACCCAGTGTTGGGAGGCCCAACCTACCTGAGGCCTTTGGGGACCAGTAAGGACCCCAGCCTGTCCTCATGGTTCAGTGCCCCAGGCTAGCTCAGGACACTGTATAATCTGGAATGAGCACTTGAATGAGCACAGTGCAGGGAAAGCTGCTGAATGTGACCCATCCAATGTGAGCTGGCTGAACCTGTCTGTTGCCTACATCTTCTAGAGAGTGACAAGGTCACTGCACAGGCGCTCATATGGCTTAGAATTTCACTGGAGCTCAGTTCAGCCCAGTCTTGCAAGTGTCTGGTCTATTTTGGGTCCAGCTATACAGGGCTATGGTGTGGCATAAATAGCCACTGCTGTACGAAGAACAGGATGCTCTAGGTGCAGACAGACATCACTCTCTTCCTCTCTCTTCTCAGCGCCCGCTATGGGCATTGGCACAAGAATAAGGCCCCAGGAGAGTACCGCAGTGGCCCCCGCCTCATTATTTTCATCCTTGGGGGTGTGAGCCTGAACGAGATGCGCTGTGCTTATGAGGTGACCCAAGCCAACGGCAAGTGGGAGGTGCTGATAGGTGAGTCCTGCATGCCTTCCAGAGGAAGGAGCTAGCCCATTGCTCAGACTGCATTCCATGCTTTGGTGTTGCATTCCATCCTAGGTTCTCCATTGCCCCAGGGAAACCCACTCCTAGATACCTGAGTACCAGAAACTAAGGGGTGAAGGGTTCTCTTTTGGTCCTTGCTGAACGGCAGTGCTAAAGGTAGAAAGTGCCTGATCATAGAGTCTAACACTCAGGCTGAAATCTGTTATCTGCCAGTGCCAAGTGGGGTCACCTTAAGCAAGTGACTTATTCTCTCCAAGAAGCCATTCTCCTTACCGACAAAACCAGCTTTGTCACACCCACTTGCAGCCTTGAGGTAGGCCTTCGTTAAGAGCTGCAAGTTTCCCAGTGCTGGGCCCATGCTATCGGTGCTCCACAGATGGCAGGGAGTTCTAGGGTCCTCCTCTACACATCTGTCAGAGACAGGCAGACAGGGTAAGGAATAGTGCCCCGGACCTACCAGCCTGACTGCCGCACTCCATTAAGGGGTCCCCCAACAAGTTCCCACCACTTCTAGTCAGCAAGAGGCTGTGGCCTCTGGGAACATAATCATGCTGAGGAAAGTATGAGACCAGGACCTTAGTGTCCTTTGAAAGGGGCATGCTGTGCTTCCCTCCTAGTGTCCTCTCTGCAGCCTAAGGATGGCCTGACAGGCCATTTATATGTGAACTGCTAAAAAAAATATATATATATATATGTGAACTGCTACAGGGAAGTCCTGTCCCCTACCTGTAGGTACCCACTACTGGACATGACCCCAGGCACAGTCATTACCTCAGTGTTAGTTTTATACCTTGTTTGGAGTGACCAAGTCACAGCATCCCCTCAAGCTGTCCAAGTGTGCAGGCTCCATAGACCAGTCATATAGCCTCTCCTGAGTCCACCAAGATGGATTTGAGCCCATGAATACTTCTCAGTGCCACCATTTGGTATGAAGAGCACACTTCCCCCTCCAGGCTCTCAGGCCTCCCTTGTCTGATTGCCAATTCGCCCTATAACTGTTTTCCTTTCTGTGGAATAGTCCCAAGTGGTGCAGTTCTGTTTTCTGCTTGTGTATGCATTGCATGAACGTAGTGAATAATTATAGCTGAAACACAGCTTTCCTGGACAGAAGCTGTCACAGCCAGGCTTTGGCTGTAAATCTTACTCTACCCCTTTCTATCTGCCTTGAGGTTCCACAGTGGGAGGTGGAAAGCCAGGGGTAGAAAGTTGCCCATGCAGGTTCATGGAGAGGCCTTGCACAGACAACTGATGTCCAGTGTGTGGCCTCATCTGCTTTGAGCACACCCGCTGCCTTGCTGCCTGTGTGTGTGTGTGTGTGTGTGTGTGTGTGTATGTATGTATGTATGTGTGTGCGTGCATGCCTGCCTGTGAGTCCTGCTTCCTCATGCCCCATTGGCTGTGGACAATGTAGGCCTAAGTTGGCATGTTCCTGTGACCTACCTTTGTTCAAGCAGTCAGCTGGCCTCTGTTCTCCCACAGGTTCTACTCATATTCTTACTCCCACCAAATTTCTCATGGACCTGAGACACCCCGACTTCAGGGAGTCCTCTAGGGTATCTTTTGAGGATCAGGCTCCAACAATGGAGTGAGAGCCCAAGAAAAAAGTAAAAGCAGCTTATTACAGAAAAGAAACTCTTCTACTCTGAAGGGTTTTCTTTGATTATTCCGTCACTCTTTTTTCTTTATTTTTCTCTCTTTGGTTTCTTATTTTTTTAATTTTCTTTTAACAAGAAAATGCTTGCAGTTCTTAATACCGATTGAAAATGTGTCCAGTGCTGCCTTCATACCCGACCTGACCCCCTCTGGGCTTCGACCTGCCAGCTCATTCATACCTGGGGCTACATGCCGCTCAGGCAGGCAGCAGCGGCCACTGCATTAAACCAGGGCAGTAGTTATGGAGACTTGTGAACAGTCCTTAGAGAGGTAGCTGGAAGCTGAGGGATGCCTGAGGCATGGCATGGCCTGCTGCCCAGGGGTGTGCTGTGGGCTCCGACAGGGAATGTAAGTGTCCTGGTGGTGATGTGGCACAGGAGCTTGAGGGTGAAGCCATCTGGAAAAGGCAGCGTGCAGGAGAGATGACCATGGGTGCCTGGATGAGGAAGGCTTGGAGGGGAGTGGAGAGGAGGCCTAAGCCAGTGGTAGATGGATGAATCTCCCAGCACAGGTACTTCCCCAAGAGAGATGTGCTAAGGGTGACTGGCACAAGCCACCACGGGCTGAGTGGACTCCGGTCTTCAGTGAGAAGTGCTTTTGTCTAACATTGCTGTCCAGAAAAGGACATGTAGTAGTCATCAGCTCTCTAAGAACTTGCTTTTATTTTCATTCTCCTTCGAATCTTCAGCAGTCAAGTGACTACGCAGCCTCCCTCTCAGGTCTCTGGGTGAGGTCTGGAGCCTTTCAGGGGAAATCTGTTCTTGATGCTCTTGTTCGTTATGAGAGTATCCTCCTCTCTCCCACCAAGCTTGCTACCCGGGAACCCCTTTGCTGTTTGGTAAATGATCCAGATGTGTTTTCCACATTGTCCTCATTCCTTCATCTCCCTCCATCCTTCACAGGTGTTAGCACCTCCTCTAATGTGTTTTAAGTGGCTGACTGACCTGTTACAGTGTCATTCCTCAGCTTTGTTACATAATCCACAGTGAAGCCACCTTTTTGCACCTAACCCTAGATACACTGTTGAGGATGAACCCTGAAAATAGCCTTCCACCCTGAGCTGAGGTGTGGCTCAGTGAGTCACAGAGCCTGAGTCACCTATAAGCAGTTGGAAGAAACCTGGGCTCAGGGCTAGGACTGGACTCCAGCTCTGCTCCTCCATGAACGCAGTAACAGAAGGCCGCCCCACTCCTGAGGCGGGACTGGAGCACCCTGAGGCTCCTGGGAGCTCTCACAGTGTGTGACTCAGTAATGCAGATACGTGCAGGGGAACAGCCTAGCAGAACCTTGGCTGGATAGCATCAGAAGCTTGCTCCTTTCTACAGAGTGACCCTGCATCCTGAAGGCAGGAACAGGAGGCTGCGCCATTGCTCTCCTCCTCTCCCCTGGTGCCGGCAGAGGAATGTCATGCTCCAAGGTAGCCACGAGGCAGAGAGGAACTGGTGGCAGCCCTGGCGGGAGGGAATTAGAAGTAGCGGTGTAAGCGTGTGACTGGGGTTAGAGACATCTAGCTTCAATCACACGGCAGGTGGGCAAGCAGCATCGGCCACAGGGTGTGGTGCAGACCCGACAGGACTTGCCCATGCAGTGACAGCAGACACCTTGCAGGATCCGAAGGAATCGCAGACCTGCACCCCAAGGATCCTCCTGCTGGCATTAAAGTGGGCCTCCCTCTTCCAAAGAAGCCTCCCCTTTAGAGAATTCCCTTGTTTTTGCTGTAGCTCTGCTGCTGTCCACACAGAAAAAGCACAAATTCTGGTGGTGCACTGAGTTCTAGCCTCTAAAACAGTTGGCTGACAGTTGTATTTTATAGGACTCAGTTAGGACACTGAAGCACAGAGCCCTGATGCCAGCAAGCCAGAGAGCAGATTACAGTTTGATTTAGGGCTGGGGATTTAGCTTGGTAGTAGAGCACTTGGCCTAGCATGTTGGAAGCCCTGGGTTCAATCCCCAGCATAGGGGAGGCGGATGACAGCCCCAGGCAACTGTAGGGCAAAACTGTGCAGACTGTTGGAAAGCCTGAGTTTTCTACTTGAATATCGGCTCTGTGCCACTGTGTCTTAAGAGATGAGTCTTCCTGCCCAGCAGTGACTGTCCCCAGCAGACATCCTGTGTGGGTGACTGCTTCACTTCATCTTCCCAAGGCCTCCCTGTCTTCTCGGTGAGGCAGCTCCCGCAGGTCTTGGTCTCAGGTAGTTAGTGTGGACAGGTAAAGTACAGAGATGCCACCAACGCCCATTCTACTGTCTGCCCATGATCCCTCTGAACTGTCATGAATTGACACCTTTTGAGATGAACGACACCTTTTAAGAGCCTGACTCTTCACTCTGGTTGATCTGGGCTAACAGGACCAATCATCATGAGGGAATGCTACAGAGGCTGTCAACAGCAGACAAAAAAACTAGAGTCTGGATTAGACGTACTGGGCTGTACACAGCACTTGGAAGAAAGTGGTTTTTGGGTTTGTGTGTGTGTGTGTGTGTGTGTGTGTGTGTGTGTGTGTGTGTTGTTTGGTTTTTTGAGACAGGGTCTCACTGTGTTGTTCAGATTGCCCTTAAACTCACTATGTAGCCAAGGCTGCCTTGAACTTGCAGCAGTCCTCCTTCCTCAGCCTCCCAAGTGCTGGGATTACAGGTGTACATCACCATACCTGGGCTTTTTTGTCTTTTTGAGACAAGGTCTCACTATGTAGTTCAGGCTGACCTTAAACTCACTTGGTATTGGAACCCAGGCTGGCCTCAAACTCACAGCAGTCCTCTTGCTACAGTCTCTGCTATGAGGGGTTACAGGCATGTGCCACCATGCCTGGTCTGCATTTTCATTTTTCATATTTTTGCTGTATTCCAGACTGGAGTCGGGTAAGTTTCCTTCTCAATGGGAATCAGGTTTGGACTTACGTTCTGAGCCCAGCTGCTGTTAAGCATCACTTCCATCTCCGGCCCTCCCAGGCAGCCCCCAAGTGGCAGCTGAACTTAGAGGACAGAGACTCCTCTGTGCCACCAGCTCACCCAGAGCAAGCCCTCCTCCACTCTGACCTTTCTTCCTGCCCATGGGTGGAGGAGTGGGCCTGACCGCTGCGCTCCCAATGCCAGTGGTCATCAAACGCTTCTCTGTACTGCCACTGGGGTCTCCGGGGTCTCTGTGCCAGCCTGTGCTGGGTGTTTAGCCAGTCTTAGAACTCTTGCTTATACAGATGACATCAGTGTAGAGGAAGGATTTTGTCCTATCAGCTTGCTATGTTGCCCACAGCTTTGAAAACCTTGGACAGGCACCTCCTCTGTTTCATCAGCATCCGGTTATGTGAATTAGACGCACAAAGCAGTGGAAAGCACCTG
>PVLD010002958.1:105451-153131 GCA_004027595.1 Dinomys branickii
TTTTTTGGCGGTACTGGGGATCGAACTCCGGACCCTGCGCTTAGCTAGGCAAGCGCTTATTCCACTGAGCTATATCCCCAGCGAGGTGTTTAGTTTAATACTAACCAGTCTGGTGCCTTTAAAGAGGCGAGGTAAAAAAAAAAAAAAAAAAAGAGGCCAGGTAAGAGAAGGCCCGGAAATGTACTTGGTTGTCACCAAGGCTGTGTCCTAAAATTATTTCTCAGTCAAGACAGGGAACTGCAGATGGCCTATGATGAAATAATATCAGAAAATTCTAGAGTATGGATGCATTAACCTCTCTTTGACCTTCCCCAACTGCTCAGTTTGCATGTTAGCATGACCAGAGGAGGCCCTGGGGATTTGGAATTATCTTAAAAACTGAGTTTGCCTTCTAGTTTCCTGGAATGTGGCCGATAGCTAGGGAGCAGTGAGTTAAGGATGGTGGTCTCTGGCAGGTGTGCTTCCTGCTGCCTTTAAGGAAGCCCAGGTACCCCACATCCCACATCCACAGACAGAGACGGACTGTCTTTCCACATTCAGACACAGGCTGCATTGAGTTGAGGTTTGGGAGGCCTTGTTCTGGCACTAGTTCACACTTCAGAGCTTCATTCATGTTTACGTCCTTTGACCTCATTTGTCCAGCAGCCTTTGACTTCCTCTAGGACTAGTGGGAAAGCTGATAAGTTCACTGGGGAGCTCTGAAAACACCCAGGGCCCATTCCTGAAACCTGCGTCACATCTGCCTGGGAGCCTCAGGACTGTAGAATGATGAGTCAGCTTGAGAGCACAGGGGCACGGACAGGCTGTGTGCTCGGGGCCTGCCCTTCAGTGTCCTGGGAAGTAACCATGGGCTGGCTCTTGACCAAGAGCAGTGAGCAGGACCTGGGGCTGGAATTGCTGAGGACGGGGTGTTGGCAGGCGCCTCTCACAACAGACAGGATACTACCCATTTTCTGCCGGTCTGGGCTGACCAGAAGGGTCCCCTGTGCTAGCAGTCCTGGTCAGCTGAGCAAGCAGTGGTCAGAGGCATAGGGGCCCTCGTGTCAGAATCACGTCCAACATGCCAGCCAAAGCTTTCTTCTGCCTGCCTTGGAGGGAACCTGGCATCTGGGGTTGTGCTTACCTACCCCTGAGAAGGCCCAGCCCCCGGTCTCCAGGGAGGCACATTTTCAAGCACGGATCTCTTTTGTTTATTGTTCCTTCCCACCAGGACCTTTCTTTGAAGCCCTCTGCTGCATGCGTGCAGGCCTCATGCTCACACACCACCAGTTACTTCCTTTCTGTTCGACTGAGTCCATGTTCAAATCACGCGACCCATGCATCATTTTTAATGCACCTATTAGATCTCTCTCTCCTTATGAAAGAGGCCTTCATTTTTTAATTTTTTTGTTTTTTTACTTTTGCACTAGAAGTCTATCTGATTCCATTAGCTTAAACTTTGGCAAGCATTTCTAGTCTTACACATGCGCGGTCTCTGCAAGATAAGGCCTCAGGTCCCCGCCCTTCCCCTCTCACACCTGAGGTCCTCCGCCACGGCAGAACCAGCACCTTGAGGTCAGTGGCTTCCCCAGGGGCTTTGCCCACCCATGTCCTCCCTAGCAGGTACCAGTCTCTCCACACATGGTCCCCTACCAGCCCCTGCCTTGTTCTCCCGCTCCCCGCCGGCCATACTGTTTGGAATTCTCTGCCTGGCTTCACCCTGAGTTTAGAGAGAATGAGAAAAGCAGCTGCCCCATCACCGGGCAGATGGTGCTGGGCTCAGATGGAGAGGGTTTGTTCCTCAGTGTAGCCTGGGATTATGCCTGAGCCAGATGTGTGTTTTGTTTAACCACAGCCCCAAACATCTCCCAGGCCTACTGTGGCAGGACCCAGACCCCATCCCTGAGCCCCTCCCTGCTTCCCCTGGACCTGTACCAGGGTGGGGGAGGGGAATGGCACAGTGCTGGGTGTGGAGAAGCACAGGAAAGGAAAAGCACTTGAAGCCAGCACAGGCACAACTCACTGTCTTCTCTGTCTCCCCCAGGATCCACGCACATTCTCACCCCACAGAAACTGCTGGACACGCTGAAGAAACTGAATAAAACAGATGAAGAAATAAGCAGTTAAAAAAATAAGCTGCCCCTCCAAACCACAGCCCCTTCCCACAGTGCTCCGCAGCTCCCTAGCGCGACACCTTGGTTACTTTGCTGCCTCCCAGCCCTGCACGCCCTGGCCGGCCCTGTCGCGCTGCATTCTCGTGTTTCATGATGCCCTCTTCTCGTTTGAAACAAAAGAGAATAATGCATTGTGTTTTTTAAAAAGAGTATCTTATATATGTACCCTATAAGGAGAAGTCCATGTGCAAGCGCTCTGCCACAGAAGTCTGTGAACTCTAGGACAAATGGACTCCTCCTCATTATTTATGGTTCTATGACCTTGTACATAGCCCCAGCGACATGTGCAGATTGCTTGAGTGTGGAAAGGTAGAAGTTTGGGTGTAATTATGGTCTTATTCTGGGTTGTTCCTGTTCTCTTTGGGATCCACAGAGGTATCTGTGTTCCCAGAGTATTTCACACTGAGGATGAATCTGTTCTCTTTACTCCAGTTCCTCCCCTTGGTGCCTGTTCTTGTCTGGATGAGCTGGGAAGTGACAGTCAGGGGTCAGACACACTGTGAGGTTGGAGATTCTTCCCCCAGTACTCATGCCCCTGGCAGTATGGCTGGGGATAGGGGGTGGGGGTATTCACACATAGCCAGACTGGGTATTGGTTAGCATGTTCTCCTCAGCTGGCACTGCCCTCCCTGACCTGTGTCTGCAGAGTTGTGACCCTGAGGGTGGTCCTCCAGCCTGTGTCACCAAGGCTAGATGCCTGAAGAGCAGTCACTCACCGGGGCCTCCATCTCCTTTGGGGACTAGTCAGGCCTGCCCACTTGGCTAGACCCCTTCCTGCCCTAGCAGCATCCCCAACAGCCTCTTTTCAGCAGGGTCAGCCTAGGCAGGCCCCAAGTGTCAGGAAGGTTCTGGGCAGGGGACCCTTTGCTGGAGGAAGGGGCACGGACCTGAAGAACAGAGCCCCTCTGTCCTCACTGGATTGAGGCTGAACCTGCCCCCACCTTGCAAGCAACATTTATTGGATTATCCTCAGTTTAAGATAACCTTTGATTCTTTATTTTGTGTATTGTGTAGTCATATGTCATCGTAGTTGTAAGAGAAAATGATCATTTTATTCTCTGTATAAAAATGTAGCTGTAAAGCAGAAATTAAAGAAACAGATGCTGGAAGGATGTCTCCTCATCCTCAGGACTCAGCAGTCCCCAGTGCCCAGGAGCGAGCACACCGCTTATTCTGCTGCTGTTGTCGCAAAATATGACAGTGGAAGTCACAAAAAACGTCCCTGCCCAGCCCCCGCCTCCCTCTCCCTCCCGCAGACTGTGTGTATCTTACTGTGTCTTGTGACGTCGTTGCAAACGTGGTGTATGCTAGTTCAGCGCAGCCTCCGCCTTCCTTTGACAGTATGTTTCGTGCCTGCCCTGTTAGATGCATTGTGGCATTTTCTTCTCTTGGCTTTGAAATCTCCCTTTGCACTCAGATTAGTTTGCAGGTCTCCTCCTGGCCGCCCCTCTCCCATAAGAGATCTTATTTCCTTAGGACAGAACTGTAGCACCCCGCATTGGTTTATTTCTTACGGTTGCTGCTTGTTTTGTCCCCTCCCTCTGACCAAGCGTTGCTCATGCTTCAGGACTTTGTTTGTCAAACATGTTGGTTTTCCTTTCTCTGTTATTTATATAAAAATAATTTATCAAAAGGATATTTAAAAAAAAGCTAGTCTGTCTTAAAACTTGTTTACCTTTAAATTATCAGAATCTCTGTGTTTGAAAGTATTGAAGCACAAACATGTATCATCTCTGTACCGTTCTGTACTAAAGCACTCAAGTCTAATAAATAAAGAAATCAGTCCCCACTCACGTCCAGGGCAAGGTTGGTTTTACCGCCAGGTTGGTTTTACTTTGGGGAGTGGACGGAAAACCCTCTGCAGTGACCCCCTGTAGAGGATGCCAGCCACCCAAGGCAGATGCTGGCTCCGTCTTCCCAATCCAAGTCACCATCCCTTGCATTAGATCTGTAGCTGTCTCATATTTGAGGATGGTCTGTGGACCTTGTCTTGGGCTCTGTGTAGCAATGGGGCATCTCCTAGATATGACACAGGGACTTCTGTGCCTGCTTCTCTCCCTTTTTAGGGTGCCTGTCTGCCTCGAACACTGCAGGGCTTTTTCTGCAAATGCTGCCACTCGAGCACATGGTGCCGGGGTATTTAGGCCCGACAGTAAGCTGGATTCCTTCAGCAGCATTGCCACACCCTCACCTCTTCCCGCCCACATGTGTAACAAACTTTCCAGATCGGAATCCAGTGCATGTCCTGCTTATCTTGAAACCTGTCTGAGACCTAGGAAATAGGCCCTGAAGCAACCATCAGGGTCACACACGGCATGTACTAGAATACTAGGCTCGGGGCAGTGGAGCTCTTTGGATGAACTTGTTGCACCTCATTAAGTCCTGTCCTCGGCTAGGGCTTGGAAGTGGTTATGTTCCCAAAGGATCTAGGCTCTGATTGCTTGGTCTGTAGAAGGACAGTGCTTGAAGGCGACAGAACCTTCAGGAGTTGGTCCTTAGTGGGAAACCAGACCACTGAGGTCACCGCCCTTAGAAAAGAACAAGTCTGGCCTCTCCCAGGTTTGGCTTCCTGCCTTGCCCTGCGATTGGTGTCCCACTATGCTGTCATTAGCCATAAGGTCTTCACTGGAGCCAACCTGATGCCTGCACCATGCTTTTGAACTTCCAACATGATGAGCTGAATAAACCTCTTCTCCTTATATGCCAGCCAGGCTCAAGTATTTTGTTAGAGTACCAGAAAATGGACTAAGACTTCTTCGTAGCACAGAGAAATCTATCAGTCAACCTGGTGAGACTTGCATGGCAAGGAGGTGATGATGATAATGACCCTTTGCTGACCACGCCAGGCCTCTCATGCCCCTGTCTGCCGAGTGGGTCCTCTCCAAGTTTGCAGATGAGGAAACTGAAGCTCGGGGATATGCGGTAATTCGTGAAGCTCATTCTTAGTGTCCCCCTCCTCTGGTCATGTGTCAGCAGCTGTTTCACCATTAAGCAGATTGCCTTGGGATGAGATCCAGGATTGGAAGTTTAAAGTTCCAAAAACAGTTCTAAGCTGAGTTTACGTGGAAGCGAGTAAGACTGGTGGCTTCTTCCAAGGCCATCTTCCGTTCCAGGCCTGTGGGAATGGCTCCAGTTATGTTCGACATCTTTGACCAAGGGTTTCTGTCACCTCTTTCCGTTCCTTTCCTCTGCCTGCCACCCAAGAGCAAATAAGCATGACACTGTTCCGGTCAGAGTCCTAGTTCCCTGTCATCAGCATGGGTGGAGCCTGTCACTCCAAGTCAGAGGTGGAAACAGCCCTAGAGGGGGAAGGATCCTGAAGCAAACCAGAGCTTATCCAAAACATTGATCCTAAAACTGTGAGCTGCCAGCGGTCACTCGGCCCTTCCAGAGGCCATGGTCTGCACAGGCATTCAGCACTCTGCTGCTGGGCCAGGAACTCACCTCGATGTGACACCATGGGCCTGCTCTCTGCAAGGCAGAATGGCACAGTGACCGGGAGTGCAGACCTGGCGGAACCCACTCCACATGACCTTGAAGGGGGACTCTGCTCCCCCCCTGTGATTCCTGGGGAGAATCTGAGCCTAACTTGCTCTAAGCATTTTAAGCATTCAGTCACTGATGAGGGACGCAGCTCCCAGCGCAGCCTGGGGAGAAGGAACCCACGAGCTCATAAACTGAAACCACATGTTCATCCGCCAGAGAGGGAACACATTGTGCATTCACCCTGGGTTACCCTGACCACCTGCAGTTGCGTAGATCAGCGTGACTGAATCTCAGAGACAGTGCTGTGTGAAGAGCAAGGGATGGAAGGGGCCATGCAGAATGGTGCACTTAAGGAACTTTTCAAAATCTCATAAAAAATGCTGGAGGGTTGATGCCGCTCAGCAGTAGAGCACATGCTTAGCACCCCAGGGCCCTGGGTTCAGTTCCCAGCATAAAAGGTGGGAAAGTACTGTACACTGCTTATGGGTACGTATGTTGTAGATGTGTAAAAACATGCATGGGAATGATAAATACTGAAGTCAGGCTAGTTGCCACTCATGGGGAAAGGAACATTATTAAAAAAAAAAGAAAAAAAAAAAAAAGGAACATTATTATCCTATTACCTCAGCTCATCAATCCCCAAAGAATCTATGACTTAATGGTGCTTCATTGGCCTGGTATGGAAGCTCACACCTATAACTCCAGCACTCAGGAAGCTGAAGAGGGGATTGCCACAAGTTCAAGGCCAGCCTGGACTGCATAGCAAGATGCTGTCTCAAAATACACACACAGGGGCTGGGGATATAGCTCAGTGGAATAAGCGCCTGCCTAGCAGGCGCAGGGTCCTGAGTTCAATCCCCAGTACCGCCAAAAAAAAAAAAAAAAGATCAAAATACACACACATACATGTGCACACACATGCACACACACACACAAACTGCTTCATTACCCAGGTATGGTGGTGCACACATGTAATTTTAGCACTTGGGAGGCTGAGGCAGGAGCATTGCCATGAGTTTGAGGCCAGCCTGAACTACAGAGTGAGACCGTGTCAAAAAAAGCAAAACAAAAATACATTGAACAACAAGAAGCACCTCTGTGCTTCTGTGGCTGACGTACTGTGCACGTGTTATGTCCAAGCACTGTGCTGTGTGCGTGTGTCCTGCCAAACCTCAGCTTCTGGAGTTAGTGCCATTGTCAGCCCTCCTTGCACATGGGGAAGCAGAAGCACGGAGACAGAGTAATGCAGCCAGCATCCTTCTGTCAGCGCACAGTGGTCTGACCAAGAGCCCATGCTCACCATTCTCAGGAAGATGTCTGCGTAAGTAAGGTGGCAGGATCTGGTGTGAATATACAGTGTGAATCTGTAGGGCTGGAGCAAAGAACCTAAGGAAAAAGTTTTTTTTGTTTTTTTTTTTGTCTTTTTGAGACGGTCTCGCTCTGCAGTTCAGGCTGGCCTTCAGCTCACTTTGTAGCCCAGGCTGGTCTTGAATTTGCAAAGATCTTTCTGCATCAGCCTCCTGAGTGCTGGGGACTACAGGCATGCACCACCATGCCCAGCGATGATTTTATCCAGGCAAACCAAAGAAAAAGAGGATGAAGAAGAAAAATAAAAATTGAATTTTCCTGGGCCAGAGAGCTTCTTCCCAGATCCACCCATGCATTATCTATTGGAAAGGAAAAAATATGGAACTCTTGCAACTCAACAATAAAAATAAAATGACCTGATTAGAAAGTAAGCAAAGGACTTGAATAGACATTTCTTGGAAAAGATGTACAAATGGCAAACAAGCACATGAAAAGATGCTCAATTTCACTAAATATTAGAGAAATGAAGATCAAAACCATAATGAAGAGGCCGAGGCAGGAGGATTACTGTGAGTTTGAAGCCAGCCTGGGCTACATACTGAGTTTAAGACCACCCTGGACTACCTAGGGAGACCCATCTCAAAAAGCAAAAAAGAAACTGATGAGGTACCATTAGAAAGCCAGGCGTGGTGGCGCACACCTGTAATCCCAGCGCTCAGGAGGCTGAGGCAGGAGGATTGTGTTGTGAGTCTGAGACCAGCCTGGGCTACAAAGTGAGTTCAAAGCCAGCCTGAACTGCATAGGGAGACCCTGTCTCAAAAAGACAAGACCCAAAAAAAAAAAAAAACAGAAAGTACCATTAGGATGTTTAACGTTCAAAAACACACAGAGAAAATACCAGGTGTGGGTGGGGGTGTGGAGAAAGTGAAACCCTTGTACACCACGCACCGTGTTGGGATGTAGAATTGCATGGCTGCTGTGGAAGACAGTCTGGCGGTTTTCAAAAAATTAAAAGCAGAATTGCCACATGATCCAGTAATTCCGCTTCTAAATAAATCCCAAAGAGCTGGAAACAGGGGCTTGGAGAGAGATTGGTACAGCGGTGCTCAAAGCAGCATTATTCACAGTAACCAAAAGACGGAAGTGGTTCAAGTGTGCATTGATGGACGAATAGATAAAATGTGATGCCCGAGCACACAGGGCTGTTGTTCAGCCTTCGGAAGAAAGTAAGTTTTGATGAATGTCAAGGCAAGGATGAGCATGAAATACTCATTCCTCCTCTGAGGGACCTAGAGTAGTCACACCCCTAGGACAGACAGCAGAATGGGGGGCTGGAGGCACTTCCTGGACAGAGCTGTCCATTTGTGGACTGAAAGTGTGGAGCTGGGTGGTGGTGATACCGCACAACAGCAGGAAACATCCGTTCCCTTCCCCCCCCCCCCAGGACCGAGGATCGAACTCAGGGCCCTAGTGCTTAGCGGCAAGCACTTAGACCACTGAGCTGTACCTCCAGCCCTAACAGCAGGAATGTGCTTAAATCCTTGGAACTGGCACACAGACAATGAAAACAGTGAATGCTATTTTTATTTTACAGTAATTTAAAAAGTAATTAAAAAATAAATTAAAACATTGTAAAGTCCCGTGTTTTTCCAGCGAGGCGATGCTCCTTTTGTAAGCTAGGCTCAAAGAAGCCGGGATCTCAGAGCCGCTGGGATGGCTTGGCTGCCCCAGGGTCAGGCACCACCCATGCGGCCCCCAGGCACCAGGCACCTTGGAGGGTGGCCTCCGGGAAGGAATGTGCACATTGTGACTGCAGGTGGCCACAGCCCCCTGGGCAGTTTCCTTGGTTAGCTCCTGGGAAGTCTACAGGACACAAGCTGACCCCGGGGTACACAAGTGTGCTGCTTCCCTGACTTCAAGACACTCGCTCCAGGGATTTATCTCCAAGATCGGTGGTGGTTTGACCCTATCACTCCACAGCCAGAGTATGTTTTTGGTTAAGCTATGTTCCAAAACCGTATCAAATCCTGGAGCAGAAATACAAGAAACTTTTTCCAGAGCTGAAATCTGTCCTGAGTAGGTCCAGATTGTCAGGTAACGGAAGTGGCCGCTCAGGGCTGCCTGGTGACTTCCTTTGAGCCGGGTGACAAGAGTGAGTTTGTGCCAGTCCTATGCGTGTGTGACCCTGAGACCACGCACGGAGCACGCTGCACTAGTCAGTTTGGTAACTAGAAGCAGTCCCTCCGTTGCCCCACCCGACGGGGACCCACCTTGGACTGATGAGGACCAGCTGGCCCTGAAGTGCGCTCACCAGCTGAGTGCAGGTGCCTGGGTGGGCTCAGATCAGAGCAGCCTGGGCCACACCAGAAAGACCCCAGTGATCCAGACCTATGTCAGTGGATGTCCTCTGAAGCCACTAAATGCGGGGGTGGTTTGTTATGCAGCAAAATGCAGCTTTGAGTGTGGACACCTATCGATAACCTAGTGTGCGACAGGCCAGACTGTATTTCAGTAAAGAGCTGACCATTGTCGAGGGTGTTAGATCCAAGTGTCGCAATCTCTGTGCCACGGGTTGCCATTTCCATGACTAAAAAAATGTTCCAGTTCAGTAAAACCAAACAGAATGAGCTGACCTGCTGTTGAAGCCACATGAGAAGTCTGCCTTGAGTGAATGGATGCAAACAGTATCTGCCCTGTCTGTGATGGGAAATTATTCTACTTTAGTTTTTAGGTGTTTTTTCTACTTAAATTTGTGTTTCTACTTTAAAACTTTTTGATGAATCTTTTCCAAATGTATACAGTGCGCCCTCACTACCCGTTAGATTCCGATCACCACCGAAGCAGGGGTCAGTCTCTGGCTGCCCACCCAAGAGCCCCCCCCCTCCCTGTCAGCAGCCACTTCCTCAGGCTCATTCTTCTCATTTCCTGCCCCTGGCCCGTGACTGATGGGCTTCCGAAAAGGACCCTTGCTGAGAATGAGGTGCACAAAGGGCAAGAGCAGTGCCCCTTGTCTTCCACAAGGCACAGCCCAGGCCCTGGGGGATGCTCAGAGCCGAGCAGGCTTCTTGGGCCCCGTAAGAGCCAGGCCAACACCTAGTGACAGAACGGATGGATTAGCCAGGTGCATGCAGGAGGGGAGGCTGAGGTGGGAGGATCGCCACAAGTTCAAAGCCACGATGGGCTACATAGCGAGTGTAAAGGCAGCTTAAACTACATAGCAAGACCTTGTCTGAAAAGAAAAATAAAAGGACAGGTGTAGAAAGAGTCCCTGCATGGAGCCGTCCCTGACCACAACAGCAGCTTCCCATAGGATCAAACTTACTGGTGTCTCACAGAAGCCAAAACACCAAAGAAACGTCCAATATATAGTGGTCTGGCAGCTCCCTAAGGAAGGTGGCTGTGGAAGGCGGGCTTCACTCAAGTGGAGCAAATGGCGAAGGTGCCCGAAGACTGAGTTCACACTTGGCCACGCGAGAAAGGAATGGGCCGCCACTCAACGCACCTGAACCAAACCAGCTGAATTTATTGCACCCAGCCAATGTGTGGGGCTTGGAAGGCACATGTCTGCTTGAAAGATTTTTGGGGAGCCCAGGCCTTCGGGATGGGTGAACTTCTAAAATTCTTCACAGGCTCCTGGAGCGAAGGTGGAGTTTACTGGAGTAAAACAGCTTCTGATTGGCTGGGTTTCCAGGAGCTGTCGTTCATTGATAACCAGTGTTCACAACTGGTTCGACAAGAAAGACTTAGAAGCTGGCTCTGCAGGTGGCCAATGGATAACTTAAAAGCAGGATAAAGCTGGCATCTGCCTTCATTTTATATCTTCCTTATTACCTTCTAACTGGAGCAGATCTCTGCTTAGCTCTCAGCATAGTTACGTTAAGAAGTCACTTAAGTGTCTAAATTACAAGGTGTATTAGTTGTACATTTACCTAGCCTATCTCATCCCCCAAGACCGAGAACACCAAGACAAGAGTTGCTGATTTTTCAGGGACATCTCATTGCCAATTTTCACAACCTCTGGTTTCAGATCCCCTGGAGCAGTGCCTGGAAGTCTCAAGTTTCAAGTCCGAAACCTGCAGTCACCCACAGGACTGCACAGCGTGGTCCTCCTCAGCGGGAGCAGTCACCCCACGATAGAAACAGAGGCTCACCCAAAAGCAGAAGCTGTCATCTCCTGATGGGACTCCCCAAACCGTGATGACCAGACCAGAACTTGACAGAAACAGGCCCGAGAGCTGGATCACGCAGCGCACGCCTTGACCAGGATCGCCTGCTCCGCTGCTATGCAAACCTCTGGTCCTTGCCTGTTTTCCCTTTTTCTGTGGGGCAGAAAGAGGGAGGGGAGCCAGGTAAACTCAACAGTCCGAGCAAATTTATTGCTAAACCTGAGGGACCTCTCCATGCAGGCAGAACAGAGAAGGTGTCTCTTACAGGCTAAGAGGCCTTTTTAGAGCTTTTTTTTGGTGGGCTTTTGAGATGGTGGGTCAGAGACCCAGCAGCCTGATGTGTCCTCTGTGTCAGCCACTCAAAGACAGATCTGGAGCCCTTTATGTCTTCTTCCCGGGCTGGCTGCACTGATGATAGCATCTGTTGTAATCAGAGTTTGCAAGGGAATAGATTTCATACAGAACATGTAATTTATAAGGTTGTTTTATAATATTCACCTGAAGAGTGAAATTTAGAAGCGTACAGGAGATCTGTCCTCACACTAGAGACCCAAAGAATCCAGCTGAGGGCCTGGATGCCATGGCAATGTCCTGCTTGAGTCCAGCTGGAGCCCTGGAGCCCATGACAATGCCCTAGGCAAGTTTGTATCTAGGATCTGCGCTGGGAAGGCCCAAAGGTCAGTGGTGAGAGCTAGAAAGTCTGCACCAGCGGGATGAAGGGTCTGTGCCAACAGGCTGAGGGGTGGGCCCTGGAGCCAGGAAGTGACGCTCGAGGTAAGGACCACAGCTCCCCTGAGGGGAACCGCAGCCCTCCTCAGTGACAGGGAGGGACTGAGCTCCTCCAACGATGAGAACAGCCGAGTTTGTATCAGGAAAGCTAGCATGACAAGCTCCTCCAGGAGAACCAACAGCGCGCCATCTTCCCCTCCAGTTCTTTTTATGCTGTTGGCAACAACCCTCAGGTGGGCTTTCCATACCCAGCACCACGCTGACTTGGTTCAGCTGGGTGTTCCAAGTAGACCATTAGGTAATCCACAACAGTACCTTTCCTGCCCTTCACCACCAGTCCCCTCATCTCCTGGATTGGCATTTTGGGATGGTTCGGGAGCTTGATCTGACAGAGAACAGATGCCCAGAGCCAGGGCTTCTATTCTAAAACTCTGGTAACAGTTCTAGTGGTTGCTGGGCCTGGAGGTGCATTCCTGTAATCCCAACACTTGGGAGGCTGAGGCAGGAGGATCACCACAAGTTTGAAGCCAGCCTGGACTACACAGAGGGACCCTGTCTTAAAAAAACCAAAACAAAAGAACTACTCAGTGGTTGGCTACCAATTACCATGACCACAAAATAATCCATCTTTTGGAGAACTGGCACTTTTACTTCTAAGTGTTTATTGCTGAATGGTTTCCAGAGGGGCTTGCCAGTGGGGCCTCAGACTTCCCTGTGGGATTGGAGGCGTTACCCTCGATTTTTACGTGAACACATTGGGAATAAGTCTTCTGTAAGGACCACTAGGAGGATTAATGTGCTCACCTGTGTAGAGCCCTTACTCTATGCTAAGCATAGAGTAAAACTGACATTAGTCCCTTCAGAGTGGCCAGCCTGACTAGTTAGTCTAACTAGTTAGTCTAGTTGACTGACTCCTAACTAGTTAGTCTCTTGTCCATGTCCCGCACTTCATGCAACTGGGGAGATCTTTCAAGTGCAGCTCAAAGCAGGGTGTGGTGGCACACGCCTGTAATCCTAGCATTTGGGAGGCTGAGGCAGGAGGATCATTGCAAGTTCAAGACCAGCCTGGGCTACAAAGTGAGCTCAAGGCCAGCCTGAACTGCAGAGTGAGACCCTGTCTCAAAAAGACCAAAAAATAAATAATAAAACAAATGCAACTCAGAATTGTCACTCTTGCTGATTGGGACACAGAAATGCTCCTTTGCAATCTAGGAGGCTTATGAGATCCAGCCCTGCTGCCCCCCTGCTTCATCAGGCAAGAGCTGCTTTGCCCTGCCTGCCTCAGAGCCTTTGCACTATCTTCCCACCTCCCACTTATCCCTTCTAGCCAGGTAAACATGCTTCTCTTCCAGCCTAGGGCCTCTGCGATGGAATCCACACCCAAAGCGGTTCCCAAGCTCCTCCCCACGCTCTACCTCTTTACACCCTCCCCCCTCCAGCCAGGTTGCAGTTGTGCTATTAGTGTGCTAGACATTGCAGGTGAGCCGTTCCCCTTTCACCACTCTGAGCCAGCATGTATAATTCAAGCCACTTGGCCCAGACTCCTGTGCTGAGAAGGGGTGGCTGAGATTCAAATCCAGCCCACGTGTTGTCTCCGTGCTGAGTAAGGACAGCTTGATTGAGGTATTTTCGTATACATGCAATTCCCCTGCGTTAAGTGTGCAAGTCAGCATTTTGTAACATATTCCCAGGCTTGTGTGACCATCACCGCGTCTAATCTAAAAACATTTCTGCCAACCTCAAAAGCAGCCTCCTACCCTTTAACAGGCACTTTCTACGTTCCTTTACCCACCTTCAGGAAGAACTAACCTACTTTTTCACTTGTTTTTTGTTTTTTTGAGACACGGTCTTGCTATGTAGTCTGGATGGACTTGAACTCACTGTGTAGCCCAGGCTGGCCTCAAACTTGCAGCAGTCCTCCTGCCACTGAGCTTACAGGGTATGCGCCACCATACCTGGCAAGAATACCCTATTGCCTCCCATGACATTTTGAATGATTTATTACTACTTGGGATAAACTGAGGGGTTTTTTGTTTTGTCTTTTTGAGACAGGGTCTCAGTGTGCAGTTCAGGCTGGCCTTCAGCTCACTTTGTAGGCCAGGCTGGTCTCCAACTCTCAACGATCCTCCTACCTCAGCCTCCCCAGTGCTGGGATTACAGGCCTGCGCCACCACACCACGCTAAACTGAGCTTACTAGACAGGCAGACTTACATTTTTCATCAAATGCGCAAAGGTTTCAGCCATTACATCTTCAAATATTCTTTCCTTCTGCGTAGCTGTCTCTCTTCTGAGATTTCCACTCCGGTCCTTGGCACATTGGGCGATACCTCAAATGTCTCTGGGCTTGGCTTGTTTGCTTCTTTCTTCCTCCCAGAGTGGATGGTCTCGATGCACCCACCCTCAGGTTGGCTGAGGCTTCCTTCTGCCTGTCCACGTGTGCCGGCGACTCTCCCTGGGGAGCGGTTGCTATGCTTTCACTTGCACCTGTTCTAGGCTGATTGGTTCCCATTTCAGAAGGGTCTTTGGTTGGTTGGCTGGCCGAGGTTTTTCTTTGGGGGGGTTGTTTTTGGTTTTGGCAATCCTGGTGATTGAACCCAGAGCCTTCACAGGAAGCTACATTCCTGGCCCTTTTTGTTTTTTCATTTGAGACTGAGTTTTCCTAAGATGCTAGATTACCCAGGCAGAGCTTGAATTTGGGATCCTCCTGCTTCACCCTCCCAGAGTGTTGAGATTACAGGCGGGCACCACCACCCACCTGTCCTTGTGCCATAAGTTTTTGTTTCTTCTTGGGTATCTTTCAGTAAGGATCATCTCCACATGGCAGGGGGGCGGTTTTCTGTTATTCATTTCACATGCGTTAATCTGACCATGAATGCTGAGTACGGTGGTGCATATTGGGAGCTTTGTTTCCTTTGGATGTGTTCAGTGACCAGAAATTCAGTACCTTAAATCCAGCATTACTGTCTGCATTTCCAAGCATGTGTGCAAAAATCCACTTTTTTTTGTCTTTTTGAGACAGGGTCTCACTATGCAGTTCAGGCTGGCCTTGAGTGCACTTTGTAGCACAGGCTGGCCTCAAACTTGCAGCGATCTTCCTGCCTCAGCCTCCCAAGTGCTGGGATTACAGGCGTGCACCATCACGCCTGACTGTTTTTTTTTTTTTTTTTTTGAGACAGAGTTTTACTATGTGGTTCAGGCTAGCCTCAAATTCACAGTGATCTCCCTGCCTCAGCCTCCCAAGTTCTGGGATTACAGATGTGCGCCACCATTCCCAGAAAAAAATCCACTGTTTTTGGGCCACCAACCCAAGTCCAACCCCACTGTTTGGCCTGGCACCATTCCCAAGCCCACTGCTGAGATATCCGAATGGTGCACTTCACTTTGTAAGGTGACATCTTTCTGATATTTGGTGGCTTTTTAGATATGCACACCCTGGGTGGGCTGGGAAGTTTCCTGGACATTCACAAAGTGACCACAAAGATTTGAATCTCTTGATTTGTATGATTTTATCAGGTTTGGGAGGTCAAGAGAGTACTGAAGCATTTTCAAGGTCTTGCTTTGTAGCTCAGGTTGCACTTAAAGTCCTTATATAGCACAGGCTGGCCTTGAACTTGCAGCAATGCTCCTGTTTCAGCCTCCTAAGTGTTAGAATTACGAGTCTGCACCACCACACCTGGCTCTCTACTTACATTTTTTATTTGCTGAGATGTTTGCATATTTTCTTTTTATTCTTTTGCCTTTTTTTTTTTTTTAAGACAGGGTTTCGCTATGTAGTTCAGGCTGGACTTCAGCTCACTTTGTAGCCCAGTCTGGTCTCCAACTCACAAGGATCCTCCTGCCTCAGCCTCCCGAGTGCTGGGATTATAGGCGTGCACCACCACGCCCGGCTTCTTTGTTTTTTTTTTTTTTTTTGAGACAGGGTCTCATTCTGCAGTTCAGGCTAACTTCAAACTTGTGACTCTTGCAGAGAAACCAATATCAAACCAAATGGAAGACTGAGGAGTTAGAAGGCAACTTTTATGGCACTAGCGGGCTGATGATTTGAGTCTCTGGACTCCCCAGCCACTATGCCAACTCCTTTTGTTCTGTAAACATGGTTTTCTTTGGGTCTTTGCACATATTTAAAATGGTTTCATGAACTGGGCATGGTGGCACATGCCTGTAATCCTAGCACTCAGGACACTGAGGCAGGAGGATTTCTGTGAATTCCAGGCCAGCCTGGGCTACAAAGTGAGTTCATGGCCAGCCTGAACTGCGTAGTAAAACCCTATCTCAAAAAGACAAAAAAAAGCCGGGTATGGTGGCGCATGCCTATAACCCCAGCATTCTGGGAGGCTGGGGCAGGAGGATCGCTGCAAGTTGGAGACCAGCATGGGTTACAAAGTGAGCTCAAGGCCAGTTTGAACTTCACAGGGAGACCCTGTCTCAAGAAGACGAAAAACAAAACAAAAAAACAAGGTTTCATAGTTTTGTCTAGTAAGTCCAAATAAAAATAAAAATAAAAATAAAAATAAAAATAAAATAAAAATAAAAATAAAAATAAAAATGAATAAAAAAAAATGAATAGTAAGTCCAAATATAGAGGCATCCTCAAGAATAGTCTGTTGATGCTTTGGGTGTTTATTTATTTTTGCTTTTGTTAGTTTTTGAGATGGGGTCTCGATGCATAATTCAGGCTGGTCTGCGACTCACAGCTATCCTCCTACCTCAGCCTCCTGAGCGCTGGGATCGCATGTGTGCCGCCACACCCAGTTGTGTTTTCCGCTTTTGTCTTTTGTTTCCTGTGTTTGGACCAGGACTTTCCCTGGGAGTCTATGGTTCATTGCCCATTTGTTTATCTGCTTGTTTCATTATTTGGCTGAAGTAGTTCTATGAAGCCCTTTTCTCTCTGTGTGTGCAACTTCTGTTCCTGCCCAGGTTTTTCGTCCTTGCTTTTAGTCTTCAGCCTTGCTACTTGGGACCCGTCCTGGAGGGTCATAAGCCACTTATTGGTCGGAGCCCAATGCACCCACCACTCGGTTGTTTCCCTCTCAGGACAGACTCATGTGTGACTCAGAGGCTGCCAGCTATTACAGTTCCACGACCAGCCCAGGACCAGTAGCTTGGGGATCCCGTCTTTGGTTGGTCACAGGATGCCACAAGCAGCGTTGGGCTGCAGTCTCCTGACTTCTGGAGATGACTGTGACGTTATTGTTAAGCCTGGGTTCCGGAGATTCACTCCTGCCTCGGAGCTCATCCCTGCTCAGTGCTTAAGACCCTTGTCCCAGTGAAGTATCAGCGCCAGTGTGTCCGGTCTACGTGTAGCCTACAGGGACCCCTTCAGGGGCCCCTCGTCCAGCACTGAATCTCCCTAACTGGGTATGGCCTAGCCTGTGAGCAGTCTTCTTGACCCTAGTGTTGACTAAGTCGCTCAATTGCCCAGACTGGGCTGGAACTTGTGATCCTCCTGCTATAACAGAAAATCGCCCCCCAGCCAGTATACTTCAGTTTGTTAGTCGTCCGGGTCACAGTGCCTGTTCCAGCTCCAGTTGCTCCTGTCTCTTAGAAACGGCTGGTCACTGTGATGCACATCATATAAACCAATCCCCGACTGACAAGTCATTCTGCCTCTGCACTTCCTGCTTGCTTATCCCATACATGCCCTCAACCACCAGAGATCAGGGCCCACTGACATAAAATAAATCTGCCTCCAAAGCCTGGGTATTGTATTTCTGCTTGCGGCTGCACAGCCTCAGCCTCTTTTGTGTGCTGAGGTTAAGGCCATGTGCCACATAACCAGCAAAATGTCCTTTCTTACCATGCTGCTCCCATCTTGCTTTGGGTGAAGCTAATACAATAACTTTGCTGTGTATCTGCCTCAGCAAAGCGTGCAGAAGATGTTTCAGGGGCCTCAGGGAAGGGGCTCCCTGGCTGCAGACCTGACGACTGGTTTCTTCCGGCCCTGAAGGGGATGGGCTATGGGGAGCTTCCAACATTCTCTGGTCTCCATCTTCTAACTGGTCTCCCAGGGGCCGGCTGGTGATTTCTAGGGCCCTGACCACTCTAATTTCCCATGTTCCTTATTTCTGCTTGGGGACCTCAGTTGCATGCCCCAAGAACCTGGGGTCCTGCTCTGGTATACCACTGCCTGGGACGCCCAGGCCTAGGGCCTCAGGGACGCTGTCTGCCTTGGAGGGTGAGGCGGGACACAAGAAGCCAGCCAGCGAGAGGGCAGAGGCCCTTTAAGCCAATCTCACTCCCTTAGGCTGTTACTATGTACCAGACCAACTTCCTTAGCAACCACCTGGCCTCTTGGGGGGGGCCTGGAGCAGCGGTCGCACCATGGCTCCCAAAAAGAGGGCGAACGAGGGAGACAAGGAGAAGAAAGGCAGCAGGAAGGCTCCCAGCGCGGCCGTCAAGCCCGCGGAGGCGCCCTTGGCGGTGGAGATGCGAGAGTTCTACCTCATCCAGATCCAAGACCTGGAGGACAGGCTGGCCCGGTGGGTGGGAGGTAGGGAGGCTAACGGTTCCTGGCCAGGGGACTCCAGACCTGTTTTGGCCTCTGTGGGACGTCCAGGCCCTATTACCACCCTCAGTCTCCTCATAAGGGACAGAAGGAGGCATCAAGATTTTGAAGGCACAGCCAGGAGTAGTAGTGTACACCTGTAATCCCAGCACTCAGGAAGCTGAGGCGGGAGGATTTCTGTGAGTTCCAGGCCAGCCTGGGCTACAAAGTGAGCTCAAGGCCAGCCTGAACTGTATAGCAAGTCCCTGTCTCAAAAAGAGACAAAAAAAAAAAAAAAAAAAAAGATTCTGAGGGCAAATGGTTTTTCCCAGCCCTGCTGAGCTTCTGAAGTCTGGGGACCGCAAAGTCTGGGGCAGTCCCACCCCTGGCAGTTCCCAAGGAATCACATGCTTTATCCGGGACAGTTTAACCTGTGGGATGGTTGGCAACTGTGGCCCCCTGGTGGTGGATGGGCCAAGCATGCCTCTCTTTCTCTCCTGACGGTGGCCCAGGGCCTGCTGACCACCCAGTTGCCAAGCCCCATGGTTTCTCCATGGCAGGCCTCAGTTTCCCCTAATGTAAAATTTTTGTGTGTGTATCTTTTTGAGACAGGGTTTCCCTATGCAGTTCAGGATGGCCTTGAGCTCACTTTGTAGCCCAGGCTGGTCTTGAACTCACAGTGCTCCTCCTGCCTCAGCCTCCTGAGTGCTGGGATTACAGGCATCTGCCACCACACCTGGCTTCCCCTAATATAAATAAGGTTGGCTCTCCCCTCCATGACGATGACATTCTGTCCTATGGCTGGTTTTGTGTGTGAAGTGTTTGGTGGGGAGGGGATCTGCTACCCTTCATTTAGAGGTGTGCTTTAAAATGAGCTTCCTCCTAGCTGTGAGGCACCAGCCCGTTTCCCGGTGACCCGTAAAAGGTAAGTAGGCAGCAGCTCTTCCCTCATGATGGAGGCGGAGGATAGTCACAGCCAGTGTTGAGTCTCTGCACCGGGGGAACAGCACCCAGCCGGGGCCTAACACTGCAAGCAACCCACAGCACACCTCCATTCTTCGATGCGAGGGCCCAGGCAAGACGTGCAGGCTCTCATTTAGGGTATAGCAGGGTTCTGGGGGCTGGGGATATAGCTCAGTGACATAAGCACCTGCTTGGTAAGTGCAAGGTCCTGAGTTTGATCCCCAGTACTGCGAAAAAAAAAAGAGTGCAGTAGGGCTCTTTGCAAAATAAGAGAGAAGACCTTCCAGCATGAAGGAGGGCAAGGGCAAGGGCAAAGTGGAACTGCACTGAACAAGGTCTTGACTTACATTTATATGATTAACTGGGTCTTTATTTTTTTGATTGATTGAATGATTGGCTGATTGAGACAGAGCCTTGCTCTGTAGCCCAGGCTGGCCTTGAACTTGCAGTGATCCTCCTGCCTCAACCTCTGAGTACTGAGATGAAAGACAGGGCAGTGCCCCCCCTCTGAGTTTTTCAAGGAATTTCCTCTCTGAGTTTATTGTTCTTTCGCAAGGAAAACAGGCTTTGTTCACCTGCTAGGTCCTTGTTCGCTGCATAGGGGGGTGTTATGGATTTAGTTCGTTTTGAGACCTTCAGGTTATTCCAATCCCTTGGCCTCACCCATGCTCCTGATTCAGTTTAGGCCCCGGAGTTTATCACCACACTCAGAGGATGTTACCACAAGCTTATGTGTATTTTACTTATAGCTAATGATTAAGAAAGCAAGGGACAGAGCCGGGCATGGTGGCGCACACCCGTAATCCCAGCACTCGGGAGGCTGAGGCAGGAGAATCGTTGCAAGTTTGAGACCAGCGTGGGCTACAAAGTGAGCTCAAGGCCAGACTGAACTGCATAGCAAGAACCTGTCTCAAAATACAAAAAATAAAATAAAAATAAAAATAAAAAAGAAAGCAAGGGACAAACACTGTGTTTTCTCTGCTTTTCGAGTGGCCCCAGCCACCTGTTTGCAGCCCTGGTGATGCCCAACTTTCTGCCTAACACTGCACTTCTGATGTCCTCACACCAGTCCCATGAGAGACATCACCCGCTGGCAGAGATGGGGCTGCTGAGGCTTGGAGAATCACCCCCAGGAAGAAGTGCAGGATGACGGCCTGGCCTCTCTGCCTCCCCAACACTGGGCTCCTTCCCTATCACCCAGAAGTCTTTCAGCTCCACAATCCTGAGGTGCCCTGTGTATAGAAGCCTTTAGAAAAGCATTGGTTTCAGGGCCAGTGATATAGCTCAGCGGCATAAGTGTTTGCCTGGCAAGCCTGAGGTCAGGAGTTCAATTCCCAGTACCAAAAAAAGAAAAGTGTTGGTTCCATAAACGATGGGGTAGAACAACTTTGCAAACAGCTTCAATCACTCCATTGGCAACTAGTCTGTTATATCATGCTCTGAAAATTCACAGGTTTCCTTGACTTGAGGCACCAGATGCCATGTATCAGGAAAAATGCATTTGTCAGACAGTTACTGATTGCTTCTCTGCTGGATCCTGAGAATACAGAGGTGGAGGCCAGGGGTCTGCCAAGTGGAGGAGAAGGGTGAAGTCACAGAGTCTTGACCACCCTGTGGGGCAAAGTTCAACCTGCAGGAGAGCGCGGAGAGCGCGAAGAGGCATAGGAATCCGGCTCAGAGCCAGGGAGGAGGCAGCAGTGGGTCCATTCGATAGCCAAGGATAAGGACGACGGCAAAAGGTGCAAAGCCGTGGGGTGTGAGGGTGTCACAGAGGGATGCAGCGTTGGCCAACTGCAGCGTGGGCACCATGGCCAAATGCCTCGGCTTCGGGTCAAATTGAGGTTCAAGTTCTGGTTTTGCCACTTACATTAGCTAGGAATATCTTCATCCTCCTGAGCCTCAGTGCCCTCATCTATAAAATGGGTACAACCATCCTATCATCTACATCCTTCTAGGTTGTGAGGGCTCAACAAATGGGTACCTTCTAGGTATTAGGCACAGATGTTGGGGTCACACCTATGAACCTACTAAAGGCTTGGCCCACTGGGGCTTATAGTCTAGTGATGTAATAAAATGCTGAGCCCTAGGGCCATGGAGGGTGGTGATGAAGTTCAGAGCTCCGTGTGTGTGTGTGTGTGTGTGTGTGTGTGTGTGTGTGTGTGTGTCCAGGAGAATGGGTGCAGTACCAGAGGTCTGGCTTGCCTGGCCCCACCCCTGGCCCTCTGCCCCACCCCTGCCCCAGGTACCAGCGGAAGCTGGACGAGCTGGCCTCGCAGGAGAGGCTGTCCCTCCAGGAATTTGAGCAGATGGCCAACAACAAGAAGGAGATCGTGGCCTTCCTCAAGCACACGCTCAACCAGCAGGTGGATGAGATCACCGAGCTCAAGGAGCAGCTGCAGACCCTGCAGCTGGGCAAGGAGATGGAGAAGGACGCCTTTGAGGCACAGTTGGCCCAGGTGCGCCATGAGTTCCAGGAGACCAAGGACCAGCTGACCACGGAGAACATTGTCCTTGGTGAGCAGGGGCCTGGCCGGGGGCCTGGGGCACAGGCCACCAGTGCAGGGTGGCTCTGTGTGTGACCTTCGCTGTGACCCTGTTCTCTTACCTGGGAAAAGGGGCTGACTCTGCAGACATGGGCTGCTTCGAACCCACCTTCCATCGTTGTCCCTGCCATCTCTAGGGCTGCAGGCTTTTCAGAAAGGCAGCGGCCCTTTCAAGGTCACAAGCGGCACGAGGGCCTGGGCACAAGTAGGTGTTTGATTCTAGCTGCTGTTGTCAGTCACTCTCATGAAAGGGAGCAGAGCACAGTATCGGGACAGCTTCCCGGGACAGGTGGAGCCTGACCGGGCTCTGTCAGGTTAGCGGCGGACAGCACTAGGGTCCTCCAGAAGGTAACAGGCGGGCAGCACGTTTATTTAGGGGCGTGGCACGTGCACGGCCAGCCCTGCAGGCACGAGATGAGGCTGAGGGGGATGGGAGGCGCCCCGAGGGGCATCGCTCAAGGCCCTCTGCGCCAGCCCCTCATCCGGCTTGTGCCCCTCGCCGGACAGGGGGAAAGCTGGCCGCCCTGGAGGAGTTCCGACTGCAGAAAGAGGAGCTCATGGGCAAGTTCATGTCCCTGGAGGACCAGCTGCAGAAGCAGGAGAGCGAGTACAAGGACCACGTGTACAACCTGGAGAAGAAGTCGGTGCTGGACAAGGACAGGTGGGCAGGCTGGGCCCCCACTGGGCCCGTACGTACCCCACTCGGCCGGCCGCCTTCCTCAGCTCCTGAGGGGACAGTACACGGTCAGAGCCTCCCAGAGCCCTGGCAGGGACGTGCTGAGTCACAGTGAGGGAGCTGAGAGCTCCAGTACCCGGCGTGATGGAGAATCTCTGAGCTTCCTTTGGTCATTTCTTGTGAGTAAAACTATATTTACTGCGGCCAGAGATATAGTTCAGCAGCACAAGCACCTGCCAGGCAAGTGCAAAGTCCTGAGTTTGATTCCCAGTACCAAAAAACCCCCAACTATATTTACTTAATAGTTGATAATAGACGGCAAGGGCTGGGGATATAGTTCAGTGTCATAAGTGCCTGCCTGCAAAGTACAAGGTTCCGAGTTCCACTTCTGGTACCAAAAAAAAAAAAAAAAGAAGAAAGACTAATAGGTGGCAGTGAGTTGGGAGTGGTGGTGCATGCTTGCAATCTCAGCACTCAGGAGGCTGAGGCAGGAGGATTGCTGCAAGTTAGAAGCCAGCCACAGAGAATTCAAGGCAAGCCAACAACAAAGCAAAAATCGGTTGCAATAGTTCAAATTCCAAAGGCCCAAACCACATCCCAAGAGACATGTCCAACCTGTGGCCCACAGGCCATTTGCCCTCTTTTAAAACATATTACACTAATATTAAAAAACAAAGCTTTATTACTGATGTACATGAATTATATATGTTGTATGTGGCCCAAGAATTCCTCTTCACCCACCAAGGAAGGGGTGCTATGGCGTGTGCCCTCTACCTGGCCCCTTCCCCTCCACCACCCGAGCAGACTGAGGAAAGAGATCATCCAGCAAGTGAACCTGGCAGCTGCCGAGTTTCACAAGATGGCCTCGGACCAGATGTGGGAGACGACGAAGCGCGCCATCATAGAAAACAACAGCATGATGCTGCGGCTGGCCAAGGTGTCCCAGCAAGGCCTGCAGCTGCTGCAGGAGAACGAGCAGCTCAAGGACACCCAGGAGGAGCTGCGGACACAGTTGGGGCTGCTGGAAGACACCCAGAAGGTCATGGCCAGGAACAGCAAAGGCCACCAAAAGGTGCGCCTGCCACACCCTCTCCCAGGGCGCTTGCCACAGGATTTTTAGTGGGGAAGGGGATGAATCAAGGTCTCACTAAGCAGTTCAGGCTGGCCTTAAACCTCACTATGTAGCCCAGGCTGGGCCCGAACTCATGGCAATCTTCCTGTCTCAGCCACCCAAGTATTGGGATAACAGGCATGTGCCACTACACCCAAAGCACGTTGGCACGTGAAACAGAAAGGAACCTAGGGGTCCTGCCCTCAGGGTACCTCACCCAGAGGAGTGGCTTCAAGCTGGAGCCAAGTAATGAAGGAGGTGGCACAGCGGGGACAGACCTGTGTGTGAGGGGTCCCCAGGATGGTCTCAGCTCTGCATTACCTATACTTCAAAGCCCTGATAACTTGAAGCAGTTTGCCGGTGCCCAGCTGCTATCCAGAGGCGGTGCTGGCCTCTCTTTATATGGGGGTGAGCCTGGCTGTATCTGGTGCTTGGGGGACAGGGCAGGCTGAGGTCATCCTGTGGCCCAGGGACCAGCCACCTGCCCACCCTGCAGGTCATCCTCATGCTGACTGAGAAGTGCCATGAGCAACAGCAGGGTGTGGCCGAGGCCAAGCAGCTGCATCTCCTGCTGAATCAGCTGCAGCAAAGTATCCTGCAGCTGCAGACGGACAACCAGACTCTGCGGTGTGCAAGTGCAGGGTGGCAGGGGTGGGCTTGCCACATCCCTTTTGGGCCCCATGGCCTGGGCCTGTCACACAGGCTGAGACCTGGGTTTGGATGGGCTAGTGAGAACCGGCAGGGCCCAGGTTCCAGGGCTGCCTGCCATAGCCAGGGGAGAGGTTGGCTGTTGATTCATCCTGTCCTCAACCAGGAGCCAGACAGACCAGTTGAACCACCAGCAGCAGCAGCACCAGGCTGAGGTACAGCGACTACAGCAGGAGGTGACTGAGGAGCAGAAGACTAGGGCCAGCCTAGAGGTGACCCTGGCCCAGGCCACCTTGTACGTACAGTGTATTCTGCAGGTAAGCCAGAATAGAGGGGGCAAAGACAGATACCAGGAGAAGCTGCTCTCAGGGAATTTGGCCACCTGCAAGAAGCTGAGTTCAGAAGCCACTTTTTCCCGAGAGACTCTTGTCCAGTCTTTATTTTTTTCTATTTGAGACAGTCTTGCTATGTAATTAAAGCTGGCCTTGAGCTCATTACACAGCCCAGGCCGGCCTCAAACTCAGCAATCCTCCTACCTCAGCCTCCTGAGTGCTGGAATTATAGGTATATACCACCATACCCAGCTCAGTCTGTCTTTTTCTGATTCTGGACTTTAAGACCGCTTCAAGGTCTCCAAAAGCTGACTTCCTCCTCTCAGGCCCTGGAAGGCTTCAGTCCTGTCTCCCTACTCAGAGAATGGGTACTCATCCCCGCCAGGGTACACTGAGAGAAAAAAGGCTGTGGAGTTGGAGTGTTCCCAAGGTGGATGGGTGCTGGGACCACTGTGGGCCTGATCCCAGCCCCACCCTCACCGGTAGATGCACACAGATGTAGCGGACGGTGACTTCGATGTGGCTCTCCAGCTGCGGTGCACGGAGCTGCTGCGGCAACTGCTGGCACTGCTCAGCTCTGCCGTTGGCCTGAGCCCCCAGACAGCTGCATGTGCCCACAGCGAGAAGCAGCCCCATGGCCTGTCCAAGCGGAGGTGAGCAGGTGGCCCACGGTGGCCTCAGGAGGGGCAGCAAAGGGACCCACCTGGGGGACCGCTGGGTGGCTGGCTGTGCTACAGAGAAGTCTGGCTCTCCATGCATCTCTGAACCTCGGCCTCATCTTGCGGGAGATGGACGTGATGAACCCAGGACCCTCCCCACAGCCGACCCCGCATCCTGCCGCAGCAGCTGTCTGGCATCACCACTGCCCAGCCAGGGCATCAAAGCCTGGTGCCTCGCCGAGTCCACATCCCACCCAACCCCCAGGACCTCAGGCTACTCTCCTTTGTCACCCGTACGGGGACTCTCCGACCACACAGCACTCCTGAGGTGAGGGTTCCAGGAGCACCACAGCAAGACAGCAGCCAGGCGTGGGCACACAGCGTGGCTCTGTCAGAACACAATGCATGGCCTTCGGGATGGGACTCAACGTCCCTGAGTCTCCCCATCTGTAAAATGTGCTGAAGAAGGGTGGGGCAGGGCATGCCCACACATCCCTGGGGAGGGGGCTTTTGCTGGACCTTGCTGTCCCCGCCCCATGGCAGGAGAAAGGTGAGATCAGCCACCCCACCAGGAAGACTCAGCACCCAAGCAGGCATCTTTAATCCTACAGATCCAGGCCTCCAGCGCTCTAAAAAGGCTCAAAAAGTTCAGTCTTCCGGAAGTTTTCCTGCATCCCAAGTAGCACTGGAAGAGACCAATCCTGCCCTACCCCAGAAGTGGACTGTTCTGGCCAGTCACCCCCTGGAATCGGCAAGAGGCCTAGGACAGCCCAGAGAAGAGTGCTATAAAAAGCAGACACCGTTAGTGGGCGTGGTGCTCTGTGGCCATGGCTGCATTTGCGGGCACTACAGTCAGGTAGCAACCGTGTCCACTGGTGTCAGGGTCTGGGCGAGGGCTCCTGGCTTCGTGCCCGGATGTGGGCCAGGAGCAGATCAGTGGCACCATCCAGCAGCGAGGGCAGCAGCTCCTGTTCCTCAGGGGAGAAGCAGCCAAGGACATAGGCCTCCACTGAGCTGCGGTGCGCAGGGCGCCCGATGCCCACCCGCAGCCTTGGCATTGCCTGTGAGGGAGCCAGAGGGACCCAGAGAGCTTTGATGAGGCATATTGGGAACCCCACCCAGACCACCCCCACCCAGTGCAGGTCAGAAGGGCAGACTCACGCTGGAGTTGAGACAGCTAATGCAGGAACGGACTCCGTTGTGGCCCCTTCAAGGCACAAGCGAGCAGAAGTTAGTATTGGGGGTAGGGGCCAGCACCCTCCACCCCTTTTGGCCCCAGCTGGCTGCAGAGTGGCCCATCCCTGGGGAGTCTGGCTCAGAAGTGCTCCTCCACCCCAACTGAGGCCAGCACCCCACTCCGTCCCTTAATGGTACCTCACCTGGCACTGCCCCCCAGCTTGAGGGCCACTTTTCCCAGGGGCTTGTCCAGCTCATCATGTACCAGGTAGACCTCTTCTGCCGTCAGCCCAAACAGCTCAGCTTAGCACAGGAAAAAGGTGGCCCTGGTTACTGCCCATCTGCCTCACGGGCACTGCCCTGGCTCACGCAGCGAACCCTACTTCACACAAAAAGAAGTAGACGCTCCCCAGAGAACCCAAACTCACAGCAGCTGGGAGCTCAGCAGGCACTCCTGCAGGCAGAGCACTCTCTCTGGGCCCCGCACCCTCCCAGTAGGTTCACCCCTGGAGCCCTCAACTCACCAGCCCGGGCCACACTTCGCCCGTTGGCGTTCATGAGCCGCCGCGGCCGGAGCAGGACCAGTTGGGCATCACCGAGCGGGGCCAGGGCAAGGTCGGCGGCGCAGCGCCTGTCGCGCACCCAGCTCTCCGCAACTCCCAGACGCCGCGCCAGCTGCCCCAGCACTGCCATGCCCACGCTGTGCCGCGTGCTGGGGAGTCCGGGGTTCCCCAGGCCAACCACCTGCGGGCGGCACAAAAAAAAACTGAGGCCAGAAAACTCCCACCACCCCTGATCGCACAGCACTCCGTGGGACCAGAGAAGAGGGGAAACGGAGAGCAGGGCCGGAGTGGGGTTGGGGTGCGACGAAAGGGCGCCCAGAAACTCCCCGCAACTTAAGGCTGAGCGGTCAGGACGCCGTATTACAGAAGCGAAGCACCTAAACTGCCCGTAGGGTATCCGACCCCTCTTCTAGATAAGAAAACTAAAGAGCAATTTGGGGTATTTACCCGGGAGACAGGGGCAGAATGAGAACTAGGGGTCCCGAGCCCATACGTCACTATCCACACCCCACTCACCAGCCATCGCTTCCCTGGGGACCGAGGTTCCAGACCACACCAGCTCATGGCCCAACTGGGCCAGAGCCCTGCACGCAAAAGGCCGGACCGCGACATACTGATCCCATTCACTGTCCGAACCCGCCCCTTGACGTCAACAAGCCCTCAGCCAATCACATCGTTATCTGCTCAGGGGCGTCCAATCTGGGCCGCGCCCTGTGGCCGCCATGTTTCCAAAAGGCGGAAGTGGCGAGGGCTGTGGCCGGGCATTCGGTCTTCCGATGTCATCGGGTCCCTGAGGGGTTTATGTGGAATTCTCAGAGCTGTTCCTTAATCTCCGGCTTGGGAGGCAGGAACCTCATTATACCACCGCTATAGCCCTTCCTCGCTGCAGAAACTCAGCCATAGACCTTAGTTTGATCCGCTAATAACTTTTCTAACAGCCTTCTTGGGGGCGTGGTCAAGTGGCAGAACCTATGGGCGTTCTGGAGCTGTTGCCTAGTAACTTCAGAGGCCTAAGTTGTAAAGCGACAAGGTGGCTGGAGGGAGTAGGCTCAGGCCCACTCCTACAAAGCACCTCATGACAGACTCCGGGGAGGTGCAGCCTGGGGAGGACGCTAAAGCCAAGGGCAGGGTAAGGAAGCCGGGTCTGAGTTCCAGGAAAGGCTTCAGTGTGGCCGAGGCAGGGCCAGTAATGCAATTCAGGAAGGCCCAGGCCGCCCGGCCAAGGAAGAGAGCTTCCAAGCCGGGCCATGTGGAGGTAGGAGGGGCGGTCAGAGCCGCTAGCATCCAGGTGGAGACAGATGACATTGACCCAGATGAGGGGCACTGGAGAAGAGCGATCGGAGGGGTTTTCAGGAAGTGGTGTAGATAGGACTTGAGGACTGATGGGACATGTGTCTCTGGCATGAACAACTGGTGGGAAGGTAACCCGTGGAGGGGCAGATGTCCGATGAGGGGTTTACTCAGCATAGCTTTCTGGGTGTGAGGGTCCCACAGGATACCCAGGGACTGGGGGACCCCATGGCCTGTGACTTAGGGCAGGGCCTGAACAGGGGGACGTTAGAGCTATGGCTGTCAGGAGGAGGATCTGGACCATAGCAGAGGGAGGAAGCAGGACAGCAGAGAGAAGTTGGAACATTCTTACAGGAAATAGGTCAGGAGAGCTGCAGACCCCAGACTGTGTGTGCTGCCTGCTAGGCCCTGTTTCCAGCCCTCCTCCATCTACCGGGTATGAGGTGAGGGCTGGGAGTGCAACTCAGTGCTAGAGCACTCGCCTAGCGCGCGCAAAGGTCTGGGTCCTTCCCCCAGTACAGAAAGGGGGGAAAGCTGGGGAAGGTGTATATGTAGGGTGGGGTCCTCTTTGAGGCCCATTCCCGTTTGCTGTCACTTGGTTCTAGGATGACCTGGAGCTTGACCAGACCTCCTCCTACAACATCCCAAAGCCAAGGGTGATCCCAGTCCCAAGGGGGACCCTGCAGTACGTCTTTGGGAGAAGCCAGGTGTTCCAGGGCATCGATGATGTAAAAGCAAAGGCCAAAGAGTTAATGGTGCCTCTCAAAGTCAGGGAGTAGTGAGTGACTACCCTGACCTGGGGCCCCAGATTCCTGTCCTGCACAGCCAGTTACCGTCTCTCTCCTGGCATCAGTGAACTCCACTGTGTAGCAACACTTCTGCCGGTGGAGAAAAGACTGGTGGCCTGGATGAGTTCCAGAAATGCCAACCGTCTTTCCCAGCGCTCTGCCTACTCCTCTTGCCTCCCTCCCGCTCCACCACTCAACTGCCCCATGCTCAGTCCCAGCTGTACGCCCTGGGCGGGTGCAGAGTCAGGGCCAGCCGCCCCACCCATGCTTCCCTGCCTGCAGCTACCACCGAGGCCAGGGGTGCCTGGAGCAAGAGGACTGGGAAACAGCCGTGCTCTTCTTCTCCCGTGCCCTCCACCTAGACCCGGAGCTGGTGAGAGGGGCTGGGCGGGCACGGCCGGCCTCTGACACCCTCTGCCCCCAACCCGTCACGCCTGCCAGGCCCTTCCTTTCAGGACCACCAAGTCCCTGCTGCTAACGGGGTGTCCAGCCTCAGGGAGGCAGCGTCCCTGACTTTCAGGGTTGGATGGCAGGGAGGGGGCAGCAACCTGAGTCCCCTCGCTCCCCAGATGGACTTCTACGCCTTACGGGCGGAGGCCTTCATCCAGCTCTGCGACTTCTCTTCGGCCGCCCAGAACCTGCGTAGGGCCTATGTGGCCCAGCCAGAGAACAAGAGGCACCTGGAGCGGCTCACCTTTGTGCTTTACCTGCAGGTGCCCACACATGCCCCTGCCTCTGGCTCATGCTTCAGCTCTGGGGGGGTTCTCCTTGCTCCTGGGACCAGCCATCTCCGTGAGGAGGCCTTCTCCCTGTGTCTGCCGTCCCTCTCACCTGTGGAGGGGCTTCCTACCAGGGGTGGGTAGTGTTTTGCAGCATAATGACCTCACCTCCTCTGCTCTGTCCAGTAGCACAGCCACCAGCCATGAGAAAGGTGAGCCCACAACTGCGGCAAGTGTGATCAAGAAACTGAATTTAAATTTAAATTTTCTTTTTTTTTGGTACCAAGAATCGAACTCAAGACCTTGCACTTGCCAGGAAGGCACTGTGCCGCCGAGCTATATCCCTGGCCCCAGAATTTAAATTTTATCTAGGCTGCAGGTGTAGCAGGGACAGAACATTTGCCTAGCATGTGTGAGGCCCTGCGTTTGATCCCCAGCACTGCAGAATAAATACCAATTATATTTAGTTTTAATTAATTTAAATTTGGGCTGGGGATATAGCTCAGTGACATAAGCGACTGCCTGGCAAGCACAAGGTCCTGAGTTTGATTCCCGGTACGGAAGAAAAATAGAATTGATTAATTTAAATTTGTATAGCCACAAGCAGCTGGTGGTTGTGGTAGTGGACAGATCTAGAGTGGAGATACTGCAAAAATGGTAATGACCGCATTTGCAGCTTATAATAAAACTCAGACCAGGTGTTACGACACACGCCTGTAGTCTAAGCACTTAGGAGGCTGAAACAGAAATGAGAGCAGATACAGCATGGCAGAGCTGGCCGGGAAATGAGCAGGACCTGTCAGTCCTCAGTGCAGTACCAGGAGCCCACGTGGAGAACTTCTCCCGAGTTCCTACAGGATGTGGACAGCATAAAAAGATTGGCCGTTGGGGAAGCCACTATGGGGGGTTCCCAAGACAGCCCACGCGGCGTTTCTCTGACGCTGCGTGTACTTCTGTGTTTGTTTTTACCCTCTTTTCCTGTGTTTAGCCCAAGTTCACCTCACTTTCCAAATAAACTTGGCACTGTTATTAGCTTGTTCATCAAACTCTTTTTTATTTTGTCATCCAATTCTTTGTTCAAGGCAAGAAAGACCTAGATTGGTGAGCCATTTTTAAATGAACTACTGGCTGGGTGTGGTGGCACATACCTGTAATCCGAGCACTCGGGAGGCTGAGGCAGGAGGATCGCTACAAGTTAGAGGCCAGCCTGGGCTACAAAGTGAGTTCAAGGCCAGCCTGAACTGCGTAGTGAGACCCTGTCTCAGAACGATAAAAAAAAAAAAAAAAGGAACTACCTTATAGCAGGAGCATCACCCCAAAGTCAGCACCAGCCTGGGCTACATAGTGAGTTCAAGGTCAGCCTGGACTATATAGCAAGATCCCGTCTCAAAAAATGGCCAGAGCCGGGCATGGTGGCGCACACCTGTAATCCCAGCACTCGGGAGGCTGAGGTAGGAGGATTGTTGTGATTTCGAGACCAGCCTGGGCTACAAAGTGAGCTCAAAGCCAGCCTGAACTGCATAGCAAGACCCTGTCTCAAAAAGACAAAAAAATCCTAAACAAAACACAAAAACAATAGTGAACTGTGAAACATCAAAATAAAGTCTTGATTTTTTGTTTTTATTTTGACAACTTTGATGTCTTCTTTTCTTTTTGGGGGAGTAGGGTCTCTCTATGTAAGCAAGTCTGGCCTGGAACTTATGATCCTCCTGCCTCAGCCTCTTAAGTGTTGCTGTTACGGGCTTGTACCACCATGCCTGGCTTGATGCCTTCAAAAGAAAAAAAAAGTTGTAATCCCAGAACTGGGGAGGCTGAGGCAGGAGAATTGCTACAAGTTTGAGACCAGCCTACATAGTGGTACATAGTGAGTTGAAGGCCAGACCAGACTACATAGATAGACCCTATCTCAACCCCAGCCCACAGAAAAAGTTATCCAATTCTTCAAAAGAAGCATCTGGGCTGCCTAAGCTTTGTGTTTAAGCTGTCTGTCAGGTGCCTTGTCCTATAGTGTCAGTTCTTGCGTGGCCTCAGGAAACTCATTTCACCTCTCTGAGACTCCTTTTCGTTCATCACAAGGGGGCTGCTGGCCAGGGCCGGCATGGTCACAGGTCCCGGGCTCCTGGCCCAGGGCTGTGTGCTGTTCCTGTGTATGCTCCTGCTGTTTCCTGCTTTTCGGGTAGCTCCGTGTCCTGCTTCTCGCCCGCTGTGTTTCCAGCACTGCCTCCGCTCGTCTCTGACTCTGCGTGTCTGAGAGTTTCTCCCAGATTTAATCAGCTCTGTCCTGTCTCTTGTGTCTTTCCGCTCTGTCCCAGAGTTGGCCCTGGGGTCCTCATGGGTCCCCCTGTGTCCCCAGGGCCAGTACCTCTACGATCACTGCAACTTCAAGGATGCCCTGACAGTCTTCTCACAGGCCTCCGAGCTCCAGCCTGAGAAACCCTGCTTCCGGTACCGGAGGTGAGTGCCCAGCACGGTGCCCCGTCCCAGCAGCCCCTACTTGCCCGCTGTCCCAGACGCGGCGCACGTGGGCCTACCCTCCCTCTGCTGCCTGCAGTATGGCCTGCCTCCTGGCCCTCCAGCGCCATCACGACTGCCTGTCACTCATCACCAAGGAGCTGAGGCGAGGCACGCCCAATGCTGACCTCTATATCCTTCGTGCCAGGATCTACAACCTCTTTCAGATGGTAAGCAGGGTAGGCAGCGTGACAGCCAGCCCAGGCATCCTGACCCCACCGCTGGGTGGCCGTCCATAGTCACTTGGCTCTGGGTCTGTGTCAGGCCCATGCTGGGCCCTATGGAAACCACAGGGGAGGAACCCTGTTGTGGCTGCCGTGCTGCAGCTCTCAGCCCGGCGGGGACACCCTGAGCAGATACGGGCTCAAGGAATGATTCAGCTGCAGTTGTTGGAAGTGCCCAGCGGGGTGCCCTGGGGACCATAGGGCACCCTTTCCTCTTCCTTCTCTTCTTCCTTCCCACTTGCTTATATAGAGGCCTCCTCCCAGGCCCACATACGCAGCCGGGGGACACAGTTCAAGGAACAGCTTTGGGGCAAGGAAGACAGTAGCGGGTGAGGGGCGCTGGGCAGGGAGTGTGCTGCAGTGAGAGGTTTGTGGGGCGCGCCCGGCTGTTGGGGGGGGGCAGCCCTGGGCCAGGAGCGGAGGGCAAGGCCAGGGCGGGCGGGAGAGAGGAGGCTCCAGACAGCACCCCTCGTCTGGCCTGGCCGGGTGAGGATGCAAGACTGGAGGGAAGGCAGGCAAGCGGTGGCCTGGGTGGTGGGAAATGGTACCTACAGTTCTGGAGGGGGTGCTGTCCTCCAGGAGTGGCTCCTGGGCTTGGGCTGAGTCCACTCAGGTGACTTGTCCCTCTGCTGAGGGCCTGGGCCCCAGCATCCTACAGGTCAGTCAGTGGGGGAGCCACCTTCAGGCCCGAGACTAGTAATTGTCTGCATAGGCCTTGAGCCCCGTGCAGTGGGCAGGTGGAGAACAGCCCCACAGTGACTGGCCCAGGGTCCCGCGTTTTCAGTGGTGCTGCCTGCCTTGAGCCCAGGCCCACGTACTGGAAAGCCCCACTCCTGGGTTCTGCTGTTTACCCTCCTCACTTCCCCCCACACCCGCTGCCCACACTGGTGCCCTGTCCACCTCCCAGGCATTACTACAGGACACAGGGTGCTTGCTGAAACTGTTTGTTGACTGACTGGCTGACCTGCACACCCAGGGGAGGGTATTTACCTGGAGATGCTTTAGGTCATACCCAGGTTTAAATCTGTTCTCAATTGTCAGTGTTGTCTTGGGCTTGGAGGTCAGGAAGTAGGAGGAGTGCGGGGGAGGACACAGTTGCAATCAGGCAGTTGCACTGATTGAGGCATTCCCTCTCCTCTGCCTCCAGAGCGTCACAGGCGCCCTACATTGTTACAAACCACAAGGCTGACCCGGCCCACAGGTCAGGTCTGGAAAGGGCCTCGCAAGGACCAGACTGGGATGGGTCTTCCCACGGTGCCGTTTGCGTCCTTCAAATGGGAGAACAGGCAAAACAGTGTTCTGGAACAACCAGTCCTGGTGTAGGAGGGTTGTCCCCTCGCAGCGAGGCCGCAGGAGGAGGGGCGGGCAGAGCTAGGGTTGCACAGGGCTGCTGGGAGCGTTCTGCTGGAAGCCCAGTCCTGGATGGTAGCAAGGCCAGTTAGACCCCAGCGATGTGGGTCAGGAGGAGCAGCATGTACATGGATGAGGACAAGCGTGTCTTAATAGCAGAGTCGCGTGCGTCCCTGGAGCCAGGGCCTGGTTGTAACTCGCTGCTGGTTTTCCATTTCCGGTTTGCTGGGAATCTGGGCAGGAAAAGCCAGCAAGGCTACTCAGGGGCAGCCATGGCAGTGACGCCTGAGGTGGGGCACAGAGGAGGGATGGTGTGGCGCCAGCCTGAGTCCCTGGAGGCTGCCCCTGCACTCCCCACACTGGGCAGAGAAGGGCTAAGCTACTGGCGGCCCTACCCCTGCAGCCCAACTTCTGCTATCGGGACCTGTGCAGCGCCTTGGTGTTGGACCCTGAGCAACCGCAGGCCAGGGTGCTGCTCCAGATGATGGTGGATCAGGCCGAGCAGGCCCACCAGGACGCCGGGGTCCTGGCCATCCAGGGCAGGCTGCAGCATGCGCTGCAGCGCATCAACTGTGCCATCGACAACAGCCCCCTGGATCCCAGTCTCTTCCTCTTCCGGTACGTGGCAGGGAGGCGCTGGCTCTGGTCTCAGGCCTGCGTGCGTCCACAGCTTGCTGTGGTCTCAGGAGAGTCCCTGACCCTCTTCCCATCTATTTGCTCATCAAGCCGCTCATAACTTCTCCCTACTTCCTACTGGGGTCACAGCAACAAGGAGGCGGCCTCTGTTACTGCTCCCGGAGGAGGGGAAGGCAGTGCTACTTTTGATAAATTAGGAGCACGGGACAAACGTAGGCCGTGGAGTGGGAGACACCACCAGCGTCTCAGGCCATGGGTCAGCGGGCAGGGTGAGCAGTGGCTCACCTGGCCACATGCCACCCAGTGGGTGCTTTGGCCTTGCCTGCCACCTGTCCCGGCTTCCCCCGTAGGGGCACCATGTACCGAAGGCTGCAGGAGTTTGATGCAGCCATGGAGGACTTCCTGAAGGCCCTGGACATGTTGACCGACCCCCATTGTGACATGGCGCGACAGGTGCAGCGCCAGCTGCTGCTGACCTACAGTGACTTTGCGGTGCACTGCTACAAGCAGGGCGCCTACCAGGAGGGCGTGCTGCTGCTCAACAAGGCGCTGCGGGAAGAGCAGCAGGAGAAGGGGCTGTACATCAACCGCGGCGGTGCGTGCGGCTGCCGGTGGGAGGGCGGCTGATGGTCCTGTGTCCCAGTGTCGCCTCAGACAAACTGGCTACAGTTCAGGCAACTGGGAAAAGGTGCCCAGGCGCACCAAAAATGGGACCACCTGTGGGTGTCCGCCCCCAGCTACCCTCTGCCTGGGCTGGGCCAGAGCTCCTGGGCACTGGAGTTCACTCGGTCCCTGCCCTCCGACCCTAGACTGCTTCTTTCAGCTGGGTAAGCTGGCCTTTGCGGAGGCAGACTACAGCCAGGCCCTGGCACTGTGCCCGCACGACAAGGGCGCCAACATACGCATGTGCATCTTGCAAGAGACGATGGGCCTTGGCGAGCAGCAGTGCCGGTGCGGTGTAGGCAGGGAAGGCAGGGGATGGGGCAGGGGGTGGAGTGGGGCCCGGGTCTTCAAGGATCCTTGGGGCAAGCTGCTTCTGTGTACTAATTTTTTTTTGGGGGGTCTTTTTGAGATTATGCAGTTCAGGCTGGCCTTGAACTTACTTTGTAGCTCAGGCTGGCCTTGAACTCGAAAAGATCCTCCTGCCTCAGCATCCCAAATGCTGCTGGGATTATAGGCATGCACCACCACACCTGGCCTGGCTACTAAATATTAACTTTCCTTTTTTTTTTTTTTGGTATCGGGAATTGAACTCAGGACCTCAGGCTTGCCAGGCAAGCACTTATACCACTGAGCTATATCCCTGGTATATATATATATATATATATATATATATTTTTTTTTTTTTTTTTTTTTTTTTTTTTTTTTGCGGTACTGGGGATCAAACTCAGGACCCTGCGCTTGCTAGGCTTTTTTTTTTTTAAGTATATTAATTTAGCTATATTAACTTTCCAAATCTTCACTACAAATGTGTGTCTCCCTCCTGATTATAGAATTGTGTTTTTATGTAATTGTGTATGGTAATGGAAACATTTAAGTGTTCACTGATATGTAACTCTTACTGTAAATTACTCCAAAATGTACCTCCCAACTTTTCCACCCTGCAAGGTTGGTAATGATTCTTCCAGACTTTGACCTAAGCATACCGTAACAATTATTATTTACAAAAGTAGGCTTGTATGAAACATCCCCCCATGTTGGGGGTCACGCCCGGGGCCTTGTGCACGTTAGGCAAGTGCTCTGCCACATCCCCAGTCTTTGTCTGTGGCTCTACTTTGTGGTGTTTCTCTACTCTTTAACTTGGCATTATTTAATCACAGTCAAATTGAGTTTTTCTCTTTTTTTTTTTTTCTGTCTTTTTGAGACAGGGTCTCACTATGTAGTTCAGACTGGCCTTGAGCTCACTTTGTAGCCCAGACTGGTTTCCAACTCACAACGATCCTCCTGCCTCAGCCTCCTGAGTGCTGGGATTACAGGCGTGTGCCACCACGCCCAGCTCAAATTAGGTTTTTCATTCTTAGCAGCTATGTTTACGATAGCCTCAGAAAGGCTTCCTCTATGCCAAGATCATAACTGGAGTTTCATACCAGCATCTAAGGATCGGGTCTGTCCAGGGTGTGGCTGGCAAGAGGGGAAGAGAGCAGCACGTTGTGGGGAGCAGGGACCCCTGGTTTTCTCCCAGTTTTCAGGGGGAACCAGGAGCCCCATCTTCCTGAAGCAGACCCAGTTCACAGCAGTCGGGGTCCTTCTGCACCCGGCAGGCGGTTCCAGAAGGCGGAGGACCGCTTCTCAGCGGCGATTCAGCACAACCCCCGGAGGGCCCAGTGCTACCTGTACCGGGCGAAGAACCGCCAGATCCTACAGGACACCTTTGGAGCCCGCCAGGATATCGCCACCGTGCTTCTCCTGAACCCGAAGCAACCAAAGGTGGGTCCCTCCCGGGCCAGGAGGGCAGGTGGACTCCAGATTCAATACCTCTGGCTCGAGTCCGTCCCTGAGGACTCTGCCTTGATAATGGTACAAATATTTACCAGTTGCAGCTGTTGATAAGAAACTGCTAATGGCAGAGCACTTTCTGCGAGCCAGGTCGAGCTTGTCCACCCCACTGCCGCGCCCTGGAAGCCTCCTCCCCCGCCCAGTCCAGTTACGGTATCACTGCCTGCATCTACAGATGCCGAGAGCGAAGCTCTGAGAAGAAATCCCTGCTCCTGTCTGCAAGGCCCCATCAGGCCTCTGTGTTGGAATGGTCCTTTCTCCCAGTGTCCTGCTCCCTGTGGGGTAAACGGGTCCAGCCCTTTCAAAACAGCTCCCAGACTTCTCCATTCAGCACCAAGAAGCGCCAACTAGGACTCTGTGAGGCAGGGCACCAGCCACCTGCCCCCTGCTTTGGCCCACACCTGGCTCTGGTCACCCCCTTTCCTGACAGCTCAACCCGCTGATGACCAGCCTCTTTCCGGGTATGTCAGTGGAGGAGGTGCTGAGCAGCCAGGTGGGTCAGCTGGCCAAGCTGCAGGTGGAGCGGATGATGGAGAGAGAGCCACAGGCTGAGATCCTGCAAGGCATTGTGGGGTGAGCTTGTGGACCAAGGCCCACAGGGCAGCGGTGGGGCTGGCTGCGGCTACCCCCTTCTTAGGCCCCACTGCCTAGTCCTTGAGGGTGGCAGTGAGCCCTGGGCCCCTGCCCTGGCATCCTACTCAGGGTTCGGGAGCTCCAGCGCCAGAAGGCCCAGGCCCTGCAGCTCTCCTGGAAACTCAAATGGCCTTTGTCTGCGAACCTCAAAGAGCCAGAGCTCACCTCCCAGATGCTACTGACATCCCCTGAAGACTCAGGACAAGACCCTGAGGCCCTCCAGGGCAAGAAAGCAAAGGAAGAGAAAGAAGAGGTGAGTGAGACCCCTGTCCGAGACTGCGCCCCTCAGGGTCTGGGACCAAGGCTGGCTGCTGGGACCGGCACATCTTGCAGGGGGTGGGGATAGGATCAGTGATGGGAGTGAGCATGAAGACTCAGGCTTCACAGGGAAGAATTTCCTACACCTGCCCGAGCTCACTTTCAGTCACCTTCACAAGTCGTGCATGTGTACTGGCTCTAAAGACACTGTGGGATGTAGCATAAATGTAGATAAGAGCACTGATCAAAAGTAAACAGCCCTCAAAAAGAAAAAAAAAAACCAAGCCAGGCGTGGCGGCACACTGCTGTAATCCCAGCTCTCAGGAGGCTGAGGCAGGAGGATTGTTTTGAGTTCGAAACCAGCCTGGGCTACAAAGTCAGCTCAAGGCCAGCCTGAACTGCATAGTGAGACCCTGTCTCAAAAAAAGACAAAATGAAGAAGTGCAGATGCACAGAGCTGCCATCTCTGTGCCTGGAGCTCACTACAGTCCCACCTTCAGAGGTTGCAGAGCTGTCACAAGCAGAGCTCATGCAAGGGCACCTGGTACACGCAGCACCTCTAGCTTGTGCAAAGGGGCCAGCAGGGCTAGGTGCAAACCGACCTGTCCTCAACTGAGTGGCCCCAGACAGGTGGCTTGGCTATGTGGTCTCAGATGGTCACAGCAGGTCCCACCCACCCCCTGGATGTGCCGGGGTGTGAAATGGGGCACAGTGCACACAGTGAGCCCCTCTTCACCGTCACTGCTGGTTCCCTACAGCACAGCACTGTAGTCACAGAAGCCTCCAAGCTAACGAGGTGCATCCTGAAAGGGAAACCAGAGACTCTGCAGCCCCCCAAACCCGGCCTTTCTCAGGGCTCCGTGCCTGTGTGGCCTGGCCATGCCGCTGCAGTCTCCAGCTGTGTCCCCAGACAACCCTCACCGGGTGTCTGTGAGGAGCTCTAAGCCCAAGAGTGTGATTGCTGGAGGGTCCCAAAGCCAGCTGGTCTTCCCACTGCACCTGCCCCTCCTGTTTCCTACTCTAGGACACGCCAGAGCTCACCCTCCCCAAGGCGACACCCCTGTCAGATCGCTGCCTTGACCAGACCTCCTCGGACTGTGTCCTTGGCTGTAAGTCCCTGGTCCCCTTTGAGGCCCATGTGAATCAGAGCGGCACAGTGGTCAAGGGTCACGAACTGCGTGCGGTAGCACGTCTGTAATCCTAGCCCTTGGGAAGCTGAGACAGGATCGCGGAGAGTTTAAGCCCAGCCTGTGCTACATAGTGAGTTCAAGACCAACCTGAGACCCTGTCTCAAAAAAACCAAAGCAAAAATAATTCAGACATCAAGACGTGTGAACTTGGGCTCTGCTGTTGGGCAGGGGGCTCTCAAGTGGAAGATACAGTCCCCGTCTTGGTGGGAGGCATGTAGCCAAGGCTGGGAAGGGGTGGGGCAGGGCACTGCTGGGCCTGAGGCGGAGGTCTGTAGTGGCAGAGAGGGGCAAGGGACAGCCAGCAGAGGGACCCAGGTGGCAGGTTGCGGGTGTGAATGGCAAGCCTTTGCCTTGGGCTGTACAGAACCCATACAGGGATGCAGGCGGGGGCAGGCCGGGGCAGCCTGAGACCTGCCCTTGGTACCCCCTTCCCAGTCAGGATGGCGTCCACCTCAGAGACAGAGACGTCCACGACGTACCTGGAGTACAGGAGCACCTCCACCACCTCCGGGTTACCCTCTGACTCCTCGACACCCAAGACTGAGTCCTCAGACTCTGGGGACAAGAGGGAGGCCCTAAGCCTGAGCCATCAGCCCAGAAAATCTCAGGGTTCCCAGACTCAGATGCAGGGTGGCTCTAAGGACACCCAGAACCAGGGCTCCAGGGAGACTGAGGCTGCTCGGGACGGAAAGCAGAAGCCAGGCAAGATCAAGGCCACCCACAGCCCGAGGCAGAGATTCAGAAAGGCCAAGGCTACCCACAGCCAGAACCGGGTACGAGCCCAGGGGCCCAGCAAGGCCGAGTCTAAGGTTTCCCGGGACCTAGATGGCAGCCTTAACACCACCACGGCCAACCAGGGCCACAGCTCGGTGCTCCTTGAGACTGAGGATGCCCTGGGCCAGGTCGGAGCACAAGCTCAAGTTCCAACCAGCCTGATACGCCCCCGGGGCCAGTGCACCAGCAGGACCAAGGCTAGTCAGGGCCCTGACCATTGTGCTGCACCCTGAAGGCCTGAGTACGGCCCCTGCTGCTTGCTGGGAGATGACAGATTCTGCCCCCCATATCAGTACCACAGCAAAGCAGCCCTTTCAGGGCAACAAGCAGCCCAGACAACATTCCTGTGGTCCCATGGCTATATTTATTACATTTGTTCATTTACAAAACTGAAAACGTCTAAATCCCGGTGCAGGTGGCAGCGTGGGTCCCTCCACGATCGTCTGTGATCCTGGGACAGAGGCTGAGGGGCGGGGTGGGAGTCTAGTCCTGGGGCAAGGGGCTTGGGTAAGAGCCAGGACAGAGGGAATGGCCCCAAACTGTGGTTCCTGAGTTACAATTCATAGGAAGAGGCCCAGGCTGCAGGACAAAGTCGTGGGGTAGCCAGGGGTTTCCCTGAAGGAGGTAGCCAAGGCCGCAGTGCCTGCTCACCAGTTCAGAGGCTGGGCCTACCGGCCCTTTGTCCCTGGCCTCTCTTCATCTTGGCTTTGTGTTCTGGGTCCCACTCTCAGCAGGCTTGAGACAAGGGTCCCTCAGCGGAGGTCCCAGGCCTTTCCTGTGTGACCCTGACCAGGTAGAGGAGGACAGGATGCCAGCCCAGTGTCAGAGGAAGAGGGCAATCCGGGAGGCCACGGTCTTGCAGCCGTTGGAGGAGAAGAGCTGCTCCTCCTCGGGGAAGAAGGTGGTGCTGTCCAACACAGCCTGGACCACCTCGTCCTGGGGCTCCAGCCCCAGCTGGGCCAGCTCATTGAGCACACAGTGTCGCACATGGTGTCGCTGCAGCGGGAGGAAGGGGACCACAGCGTCCAGCAGGTGCTCCTCCACGATGCCCGAGTGCCAGAAGCCATCTGCGGGAAGGGCGAGGACGGAACACTGTACCTCATGAGCTCGTGCATGTGGGAAGAGGCCAGGCACCAAGGGAGGTGGGGCTGTGACGCTGGCCTCATCGCTCTCGGCCACCTCTGAGCACAGGCGGGGCTGTCCTATGGCTCCCGAGTGACAGGGCTACACACCTGTTCCTGGGGGACCAGTTCCTCCTGAGGAGGCTGTCACACGAGCCACAGAGACCAGGCCCTGAGCCAACTCACGGTGTGGGTTGTCCAGCACGGCCCGGGAGATGACAGGTTCCAGCTCCTGCAGCCCGATCTCCTCACGGTCCCGGCGGCTGCGCCACGCCTCCAAGGCTACCTGGTTGATCTGCTCTCCACCAGTGTTGCTAAAATCGTGGTGAACACAGGCTGAGTCAGAAGGGGCGGGATGGTCAGGACTCAGTCTTCACCTCCCTGGTACCACTGTGTCCCTGACTCTGTGTGGGAGCCAAACCCAGGGGGACAGCCCTCCCCTCTCCCGCTCCCGCAGTGCGGATCGGCACAACCTGTGCCCCTTCCCCGCCTGTCTCTCGGGCAGCCTCCAGGAGAGCCATGGCAGTGAAATGAGGTTGCTCCAGTGCCACTTGTGTCTCAGAAGGAGAGACAGAAGCTTGGACAGGGGAAGCAGGCTTGCCTGAGGACACAGCGAGGACCCACGGACTTAGGATGACAGGACCAGAAGTCCAGTCTTGTATGCTCCTGGTCACCGAAGGACAACTCGAGGCACCAGGGTTTCCACAGAGAAGCGGCAAGGACCCAGAGGTCCAAGCCCAGCATGCTTGGAGGGTGTGTAAGGGGAGGTCAGTCATGAATGACATCTCACCAACGTGAGGAGCAGTGGCTCTGAGAAAGCCTGACTGGCCTGGGCACGGGGTGGGGTGGGCTCCGGTATTCCCCAGGGAGCACAGGCCAAGGCCAGGCCGCTGGACCTCTGAGAAGTGTCACCCACCTGATGAAGATGAAGATGGCTTTGCGGTAGTTGGTCCCGTACACAACCCAGGAGGCACCCAGGAAAGGCCGCAGGACCTCCGTCAGCCCTGGGGGCAGCTTGTCCATCTCATCGAAGAGGAAGAGGGAGCGGCCACAGGCAGTGAGGTTCCCCTGGACCCAGCTCTTAAGATCCTTCTATGGGGAGAGACAGGCAATCTGGGGGGGCCAGAGATGCTCCCCTGATCCCAACCTCTCCAGAGGCAAGAACTAATCCCTTTCCCTGGGATATGCAGGCTCTCAGAGTGGACCAGCTCCTTCACAAGGCTGACGGTGGCCCAGCAGGGTCGCACAGCCAGGTGGCTGAACCGGGATGCACACCCAAGCCCCTCATCTGTCTGTTTAGGGCTCCTTCCACGCTAACTTCCAGCTCCCCTGCTCCCACCCAATGCTGTTGCCAGCTGGGCTGGGTCAGCCTGGAAAGTAAAGTGCCTTGCAGGCAACAGCAGCCCTCAGAGCTGGTCTTCACCACCTCCTCTGCCATGCAAACTGGGCCGAGCGCTTCACAGGAAGAGGGCACAGACTGTCTGGCACACAGGTGCCCAATAAGCAATACCTGCAACCAGAGAAACCCACATCCTTCACAAAATGTGTCAGCAGGTGCCACGACTGCCCACCACCTTGGAATCACAGAAAACTCCCTGCCAGGTAGGAGCTGCCACTTCCAAGCCCTGGCCAGGATGGGTCCTGAGGGCCGAGGTCCAGCTGGCTCTGTGGCCCGGGGCAAACGACTCCCCTCTCTGGGCTCAGCACTCACTGCTCATGGTCCTTCAGCCCATGGGGCCATGCTCGGTGCCCCAGCTTGTGTCCAGCCTACCTTGTAGCGCTCGATGTGGCTGGGGTGTGGGAAGTGGATGATGGGGGAGAAGTGGTGCACGTGGGGGCTGCGGAGGCCGCCCTGGAAGAGGTACTGCGCCAGCAGGGAGCTCACATAGGACTTGCCGGTGCCAGTCCAGCCGTGCAGGGAGAGCACTAGTGGCTTCTTTGGGGCCGGGTCCTGCACAAAGGCCTTCAGCGACTTCAAGACCAGTGCCTTGGCCAGATGCTGGCCAGCCAGATGCTGGGCCAGGTCACACTCCAGTCCTGGGGCCACAAAAGAACAATGTCAGAGCTGAGAACACATCCCTAGCAAGGCAGAAGCTCAAGGGGAAATCAAGTCTGCAACCTGGCATGGGAAAGCCCGGGTTTGGGAGGCAGAGGGACATGGGACCCTTGGGGGCCTCTGGTTGCAGGGGGGCCTTCAGCCTGGCTCAGCTCGGCAGCGCCCCTACCCGGTCATTGTCTAGCTTGCAGCCTTAGATAAGAGCGAGCTGCCCGCAGGATCCTGGCCCAGACCCCTAACTGTCCCCAGGGGCCCTACTGTCAAAGGTCTCTCTCCATTCTGGCAAGTCCTCGGGGACCCCCAACGGGTACCCCAAACTCTCGCCTCCGGAGCGTGCCCCAGACTCTCAGGTTCCCTCCCAAGTCTACAGGTTCCCTCTCCAGGTTCACATATGCTCCGGCCCGGGCCCGCTCCCCGCTCCCCGCCCCCTGCTCCCGGGTCCCTGACCCGGCAGGTCTGGCCGGAAGTCGCATTCGCAGAAGGAACCAAAGTTGCAGCGCAGCGAAGTCAGGTCCCAGGAGGCGGCCGCGGCTGAGACCAGGGCGAGCAGCCCGGGGAGCGAGCCCCAAGGCCGGCAGCTGCGTGTCGCAGCCGCCATCCGTAGGAGGCCAGAGCTCCGCCTGAGGTCGCCAACCCCCTCGACCGGGGAACTACAACTCCCACCGCGCACCGCTCGGGGGCCGCCATGCTCATGGCCTACAACTCCCGGCGCCCTTGGCGCGCGTCTTAAAGCCCCGTCTGATCGTCGCGCAGCAGGAATGCAAGGTGGCCTCCAGGGGGAGCGCGCGAGCCATCTGAGCCGGGCTGGCGGGCAGTGTTTCCATGGCCACTGTAACTAAGGGACTATCGGGGAGCTCAGAGAGAATAAAGGATTATGACCACAAAGGGTGATAACAATTATAACAAAAACTTGTACGGAACCTTATGCCCTGCAAAGCGCCTTTTGCATGTCTTTTTTTTTTTTCCACAAACGAGCTCATTAATAATAGCTTTTGGAGAAAACGTATAGGTGCCCTTAGTGTCAGGTCCCTTATATATTCCATAATATAATAGTACCTGCCATACAGAGAGGTGGTAACATTTCAGTGAGACACAAGCACATAAAATACGTCAGAAAATAATAAATGCTCATCGACAATCCATTATATATGAAATACAGCTGCCCCCTCTCTGGCAACTACGAAGTGTTTAATGTCAATCCTAGGAGTTAGGTTCCATTATTCCCATTTGACTGGATGTGGGACCCAAGAGTTTAAGCCTCTTATCCAAGTATGCAGCTAGTAGACAATAGAACTGAATGCAATCCCAGCTTCTGCTGAAGATCGAACGCACGGCGTCACGTGTTAGCAGTCTCTCCTGCTCAAAGGATTCTGAGGCAGAGTCCTTCGAGGTCTCAAGTTCAGGGAACAGGCTCCCAGGGCCTCCAGCCTGGCTGGGATCACGCGGATCCACACTGCCTCCCTCTATCTCTCCCACCCCCTGGAGGAAGGGGCCCGGGGCAACCGCCTTCTTGACCTACCTCCAGGATCTTTGTCCCTCCCACCAGACACAGACGTGGCACACACAGCCCATGATTTCTGGAGCCACATTCCTGTTATTTCTTTATTTTCTTGCCATGTTGGAGATTGAACCCAGGGCTTCACATGTGCTAGACAATAGCTCTACCACTGAGGTATGTCTCCAACCTTTTTTTTTTTTTTTTTTGTCTTTTTGAGATAGGGTCTCCCTATACAGTTCAGTCTGGCCTTGAGCTCACTTTGTAGCCCAGCCTGGTCTCCAACTTGCAACGATCCTCCTGCCTCAGCCTCCCAAGTGCTAGGATTATAGGCGTGCATTAGCACGCCAGGCTCCAACCCTTTTTACTTTCATTGGAGTAAAAACAATTTTTTTTGAGACAAGGTCTAATTATGTACTCCAGGCTGGCCTTGAATTTGAACAATCCTCCTGTCTGAGCCTTCCAGAATGCTGGAATTACAAGTTAGCATCACCACACCAAACTTTTTAAAATTTTGAAAGTGTCTAGCTATGAACCCAGGCTGGCCTCCCACTTGTGATCCAGATACCTGGGACTGCAGGTTGCAGGCTGTGTGGTTATGTGTACCATCTCGCCCGAAAGGAAATGATCAGTTCCCAGTATTAAGGAAAGGAAAGGTAATTGCTCCACGTCCGGACAGCCAGTCTGTAGCTTTCCTGCTTCTGCTACTGTAACACGGAAGCCCCTTCTCCCTCCAGATATGTCTTCTGGGGGAAATGGAATCCTAGATTTCCAAACCCCTTGACCCCAACCTTGGGAGCCTCTTGGTTGTGTGCTTTGTGGAAAGCACCACTGCAGCTTCCTGAAGGCGGCAGGGAACAGGAGAGGAGACAGCAGACCAGTCCTTCCCCGCTGGGGTGGAGTTTGCTGCCATCTTCCCCACCGCCTGCAACCTCTGCCAGGCAGTGCCTGGGTTTGGTATTCGTTGCATCCTGGCTCCAAGTCCAGTCTAGAATGGGCCAGGTAAAAAAAAAAAAAATAGAATGGGCCAGGTGCTAAAGAAACATTCACTGATTGGCATTTTCCACCTTTCCCTTAAAAAGGCCACTTCCTTCCACCTCCAGACTCTCCGAGAGTCAGAAAAAAAGAGTCATAAAAGTTTATTATATGAAAGAAAGAACATGGCTCTGTACATCTATTTACAGACAGACGGGCTTATTTACAGTGGCGTGGTTGGGTCAGAGGCCTGGTGTGGAGAGGAGGCCTGGGGGCCTCCATGGCTCGAAATCAGGGAACCTCGATCAGAAGAGGAACAGCAGAAGCCAGGGAGAGGAACAGGGCTTCCTGTCCTTCCTGAGGGAGACTCGGTGAGCGTGTGGCAGTGGGACAGAGCCCTGAGTCCCATAGGACCCTGGAGGTGAGAGGGAGATCCCGGAGTTCAAGCCAGAATATTCTTGGGCTGATCACAGTGTCCCTGGGGTGCTCTGGGGAAGGTCTGCCCTTCTGTCCCCAGCGCTGCCTGCCGCAGCAGAGGGGAACAGTCCCCAGGGGTCACAGCTCGCTAGAGCGCATGGCAGGCTCCAGCTTGTGGGACAGGGCGGTGAGGACCTTGTCGAACTTCTCGTAGCGCTGGGCCTGGCTGCTGCTGGCGCCCTGGCTGCCCCAGAGGAGGCGCATCTGGAACTCGGTGCTGAACACCTCCAGCAGCTCCGGGCGGGCCTGGAACCCTGTAGAGCAGGGGCACAAGGTCAGGGGTCACCATCCAGCTGGGGCCCCCACACCTACTAACGCCCACTGGAAGGGACCCCCCAGAAAGCCCACAAGGCTTTGGTGAACAGACCCTGCACACTAGCACCTTGTCTTCCCAACTATTTACAGAATACACTTTCTAGATGACTAAAGTTTGGAGTGTTTTGGGCGTTGATTTTAGTGTTTTGAGATGGGTATCACTACATAGGTCAGGCTAGTCTTGAACTCAAGGCTATCCTCCTGCCTCAGCCTCTTGAGTGCTGGGATTATAGGAATGTGTTGTCACATCGGACTACCTCTGGGTAATTCTTTTAATCTTAATTTTTCCCACCTGCAACTTCTAATTTGTCTCCAGTGAGATTTTGTGACTTAACGCCAAAAGCAGTAAAAGAAAGATTGAGCTGCCTGCTCTCTGCACCTTCCAGAGAGGAAGTCTGGGCTCTTTGAAGATGGGCAGTTCTGTCTCCAGCCCAGGCCTATCATAGACAGGAGCTTCACAGATGCCCACTTCACAGATAGGAACACTGAGGCTCAGCAAAGCAAAGCTTGACACACAGGTAGGGTGCTGAGTCACCCCCATGTCCACCTGGCCCACTAACTACTTGGTGACCTGAGAGGGAACAGGAAGAGTCAGGGGCACAGGGCTGGACAGAGGGACGAGAACGGCACACTGAGGCTTCCAGAGCGGGGTGGGGTGACGCAGGAAAGCGGGATCCGGAGGGCCGCCTCTCACCCTGCAGCTTGACCTCGGCGTTGGTGTGGTAGAGGCCCCCGTGGTGCGCCACCGTGCGCGCTGCCTCCAGGTGCGCTAGCACCACCTCCACGCCGCGCTCCGTGCTTTCCCAGGGCTCCGGGCCCTCGGCGGGCGCCGCGTCACACTCCAGCAGCGTGATGAGCGGCAGCACGTGCGGGAATGTGGTGTTGCTCAGCGGCGGGCCTTCTGTGGGCACAGCGGGCGCTCAGTGACCCCGGCCAGCTGGGGCGCGCTGTCGCCCGCCACTGTGTTCCCGGCGCTGGGGTCCCAGAAGCCCCGCAACCCTTTCCTTTCAGACCCTCCCGGTGAGCCCCTCGGCCGCAGGTGGCCCCGAGGGCTGAGGTAGGATGTGGGCACCGCCAAACCCACACCGGGCACCCAGCAAAGCTGATCGGTACCTTTGCCCTCGTTGAGGCTCTTGAGAAAAGGCTTGAGCTTCTTCTCGTACAGGATGGCACCCTCTGTGTGTCGCTGTCGCAGGGTCACCCATGTCTGCTCTAGCCGAGAAATCTGGGGGGGGGGGCGGCTCAGTCTGAGACCAGCACATCGCCCATTTCACAGGTGAGCGAAGGAAGCTCAGAGAGGGGCAGGCCACGTCTAGGGTTATTCCAGAAGAAGTGGCAGAGCTGGACCTGAACCCAGAGCCCTGCAATCCTCCC
>PVLD010002959.1:0-64333 GCA_004027595.1 Dinomys branickii
TATCTTCGAAGTGTGTGTTCAGGCTAACACATACAGATATACACTATTAATCTAATATCCTGTCATCGATTATTGCTTAGCATTAAGTGATATAATACAATAGTAGAACCATGTTAGCCCTCCTGCACATATGTATATTCATATATATTCCTCTATACATACATACATACATTTTTGTCTTTTTCTTTTCTCCTTTCCTGGGTCTTAAAAAATGCAAATGTGACACAGGAAGGTCCCCAGGCCGGAAGGACAGTAGGTGCTCTGTGTTTGCATCTGCAACAGGAGAGGTGTTCCGCACAGGTCCTGGGGAGGGTGCCCTGGCAGGGGTGCGCTGGTGTGGCTTACGCAGTGCAGAGATCTGGCCCTCTCCTGCTCAACACGATGGGATTGCTCCCATTCTCATTCAAAAATGGAGAGATGAAAACTTGGGAGTATGGTGCGTGTGAAATTGCAGTTTAGTGCCCAGTTCCCTGGAATGGTAGGAGGAGAGCGGGGTGTTTTTGACAGATTGGTTTGGATACCAGTTCACGTGGAGAGGTGAGGTGGGCTGCTGTGTACATGTGGGGAGGGAGAACTAGAGCAAAGTCCTTAAAGAGCCATGAAAAAGCCTGGAATGGGGGTGCACACCCAGATGGCTGAGGCAGGAGGGTCACTGCCAGTGTGAGGCCAGCCTGGGCTACGTAGTGAATTCAAGGGCAGCTGAACTATATAACAGGACCCTGTCTCAAATAACCAAACAGAACAAAATGCAGTGAGTGACATCACCAAACCCGTGTAGAAGCAAGGCAAGGACTGGAGGCGGTTCTTTGTCTTCAGTCGAGGGGGCAGTAGGGAGACAGCAGCAGCAGCAGCCCTGTGGTGGGGAGGCCTGGGGTGTGCTGTGTCCCGGAAGTTAGGGTGAGGCAGTGAGGGCATCACCATGGCAGGTGCCGCCAGCCCTGGGCTGGCAGTACGAGGCTGTTGTCCAGGTACTTAGAGGGAGGGCTTGCTTGCAGTAGGTTCTTGGAAACGGGAAGGGCAAATTTCAGAGCAGATGCAGATAACTGAAGGGATTTATTTTGAAAGAGGAGCGGGACAATAACTGTGTTTGTAAACAGGATGATTAAACCTGTGATTGTAGTTCTTAAGAGGCTGAGGCAGGAGGATCACCATGAGTTCAAGGCCAGCCTAAGCTAGATAGTGAGACCCTGGATCAAAAATGAAAGAAAAACCCAGGGAAATCAAGAGCCATGGTTGAGATGTGAGCTCTCTTGTGCTGTCTCTAGCTGCTTCTCTGCTTCCCCTTTGTTCCCAACCTTGAGTTCTTGCCTGGAATTGTCTTGCTAACTCTCTCCGCTGTTGGGGGAGGGCTGCCCTGGTTAGGAGCGTGGAGGAGGCTCAAGGTGAAGGGCGGCCAGCCCCCACGGGCCACGACGCACACGCAGACCCAGGCAAGCAGAGGTGCAGGCCCTGCTGAGGGAAGTCCCTGCGCTCAAGCAAGACGTTAGGAGTGGAGACCCTGTCTCTAAAAAATAAAGTAGGCCTGTTGTAAGAATTTAAAAAATGAAAATTTTTGACATTGTTTGCCACACTTTCTTTTTAAAAAGAATATATTAATGTGTGGTTGGTTTGTTTAGGGGAAGTACAGTGGGAATTAAACCCAGGGCGTTCCTGCTAAGCTGTATCCCCAGCCCATGTTTATTTTTATTTTGAAGCAAGGTCTCACTAAGTAGCTAAGCTGCCCAGGCTGGGCCCCAACTTGCCATCTTCCTGCCTCAGCCTCCCAGAGTGCTTAAGTTACAGGCATGTGACACTGTGCCTGCCTAATGGTAATGTTCTGGCTGCTCATTTTAATTTCAAGTTGGATCTTGTTTTACAAAAGGAAAATCAGCTTCCAGGGTTAAAAGAAGCAAGTAATGTCTCTTTTTTTCTTCTGACCTCGTATATAATCTTTCGTTTTCTGTTTGTCAGGAAATCTAGAAAAAGAATCCAAAGAAAAGGAGGAGAAAATAAATAAGATAAAACTAGTTGCTGTGAAAGCAAAGAAAGAATTAGATTCTAGCAGAAAAGAGGTAAGCCAGTGGGACAACGCAGGCTCAGCAGTCTCACTTTTTGGGAAAATCAGGCATTTCCTGTTTTTGAAAAGTGTGAACTTTACTGTATTTGTAAAATAGGCCCAGACACTAAAGGAAGAACTCGAGTCTGTTCGGGCAGAAAAGGATCAGCTCTCTGCATCCATGAGAGACCTCCTCCAGGGAGCGGAGGGCTATAAGGTAAACAGTGGTTTATGACAAGTCGCATCCTGACTAGTGAGGTTGGAAATGCACTGGCTCTGTAACACCCCCAAACAACCACCTCCTGTATGTTGGCACCCCCCCTTTCCTTTGCACAGTACAGTAGAATATAATACCTAGAGTTTTTGTTTTTGTTTTGATGCTGGGAATCAATCTCAGGACCTTGTGCTTGCCAGGGAGGCGCTTGTGCCACTGAGCTATGTCCCCAGCCCTATACCTAGATTTTAAAGTGGCTAACCTTTAAATAGTGCCTCTAAATTCTTGTTTTTTATAAGTAAAATTCTCTTTGAGAATTTCCTAATAAAAGTCTGTGACGAAGTAGGAGCTCTGATTAGTGGCTGTCCCTGTTCTAGCCAAGTAAATAAGCCTGAAGCTAAGCGGTGGGTCTGACAGGAGAAGAGAAGCACGTTGCTCGGCAGTAAAGTGCTCGTCTTCCTCAGTGATATGAGACACTTGTAAAAACGAAGTCTGAAATTGCCATGGGCCGGGTCAGTGTCTCCATATTTCTTCATGGACTTACTCGTTTGGCGCCCATTCCCTGCCGGTGAGGTTCCAGTTCCGTGGCAGGTGGCGGTCAGTCAGATAGATCTCTGCCATCCTGCAGTCCTGAGCCCCTGGCCTGGGGACTTGGTGCAGCTACTGTGATAGGCAGGGGGACAAGTGCCCACTAGCACTGCAAGTGGAAGTGGGACTTGGGCCAAGGACATCCCATAGTAGCCCCAAAAATTGGGGCAATATTTTTTTTTGAGACAAGGTGTCACTATTTAGTTCAGTTTAGTCTTAAAGGCACTATGTAGCCCAGGTTGGCCTCGAACTTGCAGCAGTCCTCCTGCTTCAGCCTCACAAGTGCTGGGATTACAGGTGTGCACCACGAAGCCCACTTTGGGCAGCAATTTTAATGAGCAGTTGGATACTTGAAATGAATCTTCAAAACATTTACAGGATGAATGAATAGTCTGAAATATTAGTTCTCAAATTCATTTGTAAATTATAAAATTTCATTGAAAGTTTTAGGGTTTGTTTTCCTTTTTGGTAGGATTTTGACAATTCTAAGTTTTAATGGAAAATAAGGTAACAAGAAAAGCTAAATAAATTAAAAAAAAAAAAAAAAACTAAATGTTCTGGAAAAGACCATACACTAAAATTTATTGAGGAACTGCAATAACAAGAGAAAATTGGGAGGAGGAATCAGGCAGATGAACGCAGAAGAGGTGGAGACCTCTGCGTCACAGCGAGCCAGTGTGCCAGGCAAGCTCTGAAGCCCTTTGAGCCAGCTCCGAATGCTCCCTCCAAACAGTTGTGAGAAAGGATGTGGTCCAGTGAGGCTTGGAGACCCTTGGGCACAGAGCCCGTGACAGCAGGGCTGGGGTTTCACTACCTGTTCAGATCTGTTCTTTCATCAGTGAATGAAGTTTCATCAATAATGAAGTTTTTATTTCACTTTGTACACCAGAGTAACTTCTAGATGAATCAAAGTACTGTATTTTGTGAAAAATTTTTTAGAAATCATCTTTTAACTGACTTCTGGGTATAAAAGACTTTAAAACTCAAAGGTAATTTAAGCAATTACAAAGGAGAGGGCTGGAGGTACAGCTCAGTGGGCTAAGTGCTTGCCGCTGAGCACTAAGGCCCTGAGTTCGATCCCCGGTCCCGAAAAAAAAAAAAAAAAAAGGGAACGGAAGTTTCCTTCAAAAAAAAAAAAAAAAAAGGAGAAAATTAATAGGCCTACATCTGAAGGAAACTAATAAATGAGATAAGTTCTCTTAGATTGCAGACTGAGTGCATGATGTCGCAGACCATGGAAGAGGGCTAAGCCCTGACACAGACCCTAAAGATGGATTTGTAACACCTGTTTTATATTAAGGATACTAATAGTTTGTCATATTTTCATATGTAAATTTACATTTTCATGGTTTAGTGTCATTTTTGTGTGCAAATTTACATTTTCATATTTTTCAGTGTAAATACTTTAAGTGTCTCAAATGGAGTCGTAAAGCTTACATCTGGAGGGCTTGATTTTATAGTCTGAACTGTTGAATGTGTAGTAACCTAAAGTGAAATCTTTTCTTTGTTGAAGAATCTTTTATTGGAGTATGATAAACAGTCAGAGCAGTTGGATATGGAAAAAGAACGTATTGATAATTTTGAGCGTCACATAGAAGATCTTACAAAACAATTAAGAAATTCTACTTTTCAGGTAATTTTAAACTGGGTGTATTCTGTCTGGATTTTGTGTTCTTTCCTGTCTCCCTTTTGCTCTGCTGGAGTATCTGGTCTCTTGTAAGGTTTGCTATATTAACACTGACAGAGATACTTATTTAAACTTACTCTTGGTTTAGCATTGTCGTTCTGTAAAATTACAGTTCTTACACTATGCCAGTATTCTCTTTAATGCATCTTTTCTTCCTGTCCTACCTGATTTCCTGCATGTTTACAGTGATGAATCATTTCATTCCAGTGTGAAAAATTAAACTCTGATAATGAAGATCTCCTGGCCCGTATTGAGACACTTCAGTCCAATGCCAAGCTCTTAGAAGTACAGATTTTAGAGGTCCAGAGAGCCAAAGCAGCGGTGGACAAAGAACTAGAAGGTGAAAAACTTCAGAAAGAGCAGAACCTAAAGGTAAACACAATCCTGTGAAATTGATCACATATACAGTGATACTTTTATCAGAATATTTGAATGAAGAGAAGGCTTCCTACCCAGCTATGGCTTATTGCCTTTAGTTTCAGCACTTAGGAGACTGAAACAGGAGGACTGCCATACGTGCAAGGCCAGCCTGAGCTGCATAGTGAGACCCTGTATTTCACAAAGGGGGCGGGGATTTCTTAAAAAGTAGCCTTCGTGGCCGGGCGTGGTGGCACACACCTGTTACCCCAGCACTCAGGCTGAGGCAGGAGGCTCACTGCAAGTTTGAGGTCAGCTTGGGCCACAGAGTGAGTTCAAGACCAGCCTGAACTAGATAGGGGAACCCTATCTTAAAAAAGACCAAAAAAAATAGTAGTATTGGTGAATACAGCAGAGGTCATTAATTCTTTAATGCATGCCACTTCTAAGTTTAAAGCTCCAAGCTGTGAGTTTTGGGGCATATTGTTTTGAAACATTGAAAAATTACCCAACTTTTTGTGTTTTTTACATTTTTTTTCACATTCACTTTCTAGCCTCTTAACAGATACCTTTCTAACTTTGGTTAGGCTATGAGCATGGTTTTTATTTTTAATTTTAGGAACATGCCAGTACCATAAATGAGCTTGAAGAGCTTCAACTGCAACTTCAAAAGGAAAAGAAACAGCTTCAGAAAACCATGCAAGAACTAGAGCTGGTTAAAAAGGTAAAGTGAAGCACCAGGTAGAGCGGATTGAGCATTCACATCACTGAGCTCCAAGGTACACGTTAAGGTTAAAGAGGAACACTGGTGAATGTCATCTGTGCCATAAAGTTTGCCTCAATAAATTGAAATTTTAACTTCTCTAAGTGCCTGTTTTCAGAAGAATCTAGGCTCAGGGATTATTAGGAATTAGTAATTATTATTCTTAGAATTTTGACTAATTTCTCTCTACTTCCAAAAATTAGGCCAAGAAGAAAACTACAGTAAGAGCCACTTAAAATAGTAAAATATCCCAGGTAAAGAGCCCCAGAAGACTGGAACTTCCATTCGTTGGTAATAAAAAGCTGTAATGCAATGCAGTGAACCTGAAAGGCCGAGATAAAATGTTAGAAAATACTCCATGAAGTTAGAAACTAGAAAGCTTCATAACTTCTCACTCTTCCTTACTGCAGACACTATTTCTGTTTTATGAAGAACATAATAGAACCTGTTGATTCCTGTGGCATCATTTTAGCAATCTTACAAGTAAAATTAACTGAACTTGTAATTTGTGAATCTTTTATATTATGTGCAGGACGCCCAACAGACTGCACTGATGAGCATGGAAATAGCAGACTATGAACGTTTGACAAAAGAGTTAAATCAACAGTTAACTAGTAAAAGCAGCAAGATAGAAGATTTGGAGCAAGAAATAAAAATTCAAAGACAGAAACAAGAAACTCTACAAGAAGAAATGAGTGAGTACTCCGAATTCACTGTACTGTGATTACTTCACAGTAGGTTTGGGGCACAGGCATCAGCTGCTCTCAGCTTTTCACGGCGGCCGGGCGCCTCTGGCCTGGCGCCGGCCTTGCTGAGGACCAGAGGCGTGTGAGACCATTGCCAGTAAGAGGTTGTGGTCCTCACCATGGCTAACGCACTCATTTAAGCACTGGAGAGCTTGGTGCATGAATGATATAAATCAGAGTTACCCCTTGCCCACAAGGCGCTGATTTCAACCAGTTGGGAAACTTTAGTAGTGTAATATTTCTTTTTAGGAGGATTCTATTTGATCCATAAAATGTCTTTTCATGTTAGCATTGAAAGCTATGACTTTTCCTCTGTATCTCACAAATGGATATGTTACTAGTTTTTATTTCTGTTATTTTTCAATGCGTGGGTTATTTAGAAGTGCTGTTTACATTCTAAATACTTAAAAGGGCCATGAGTATAAGTTATGATCTGGATGTATTTCACCCAACCTTACACTGTTGAAGGATTTTTTAAAAATATCTTTCTTTAGTGGTTTCTAGCAGTGTTCCCTTGTCATTAGAGTATATTCTCTGTGTGATTTTAGTCCTTTTAAATTTATTGGGCTTTGTTTTATTGGCCAGCATAGGATGTGTTCCGTGAATGTTGCTCTGTGCTTGAAGCCTGGTGTTAGAGCGTATTCGTGTTCCGTAGTGCATCCTCTCTTGCCAGTTAGGTCAGTGTGCATTGGTGGTCTTCTGTCTAGTGCTTTCTGTCTGCTTCCTCTACCAAGTACTCATGGTGGCTTGTTGCAGTCTCCAACCATAATCACAGGTGTCTTTCCCTTTTCTGTTAATGTTTTGTTTCTTGTATTTAGAAACTTGTGCTGGCGGCGAGTACACTCAGAATTGTTAAGTGCTCTTAGCTATTTGCTGGCCCCGCCCACACATGGACAGTCTGCGTCCCTGGTGGTGCTCCTTCTCGGAAGTCTCCCTTGGTGTGAACTGATAGTTGTGACCACACCAGCTTTATTACTATTTTCAGGATCTGTCTTTTTTCACCCTTTGGATTTAACCTGAGTCTGGTGCACTTTTTGATAGCATGTGGTTGCACCTTGCATTTCTGTCAGTCTCTGCTGTAATTGAAAGCTTGAATCATTTGTTTTTTATCATAATTTATTTTTGTGATTAGGTTTAAATCTACCACCTTGCCAGTGGCTATTTTTCTGTCTTCTCTAGAATTATTTTTTGTGCAACCATTTTATCTCCTTTACTAGCTTATTAGTTCATTTTTAGTGGTTGCTTTGGAGTTTTTACTGCAAATCTTGAATTTATAACATTACCTTCACATAAAGCATACTACTTTTTATATATTTTAAGCATCTTATGGTAGTACACTTTGTCCTTCCTGCACTTTTTTCCAGTGGAGAGGTTTGAATCCAGGGCCTTTGCTCTGAGCTATGTCCCTAGTCCTTTTTTAAAATTTCGTTAAATGTTTTTAATTTTGAGACAGAGTCTGGGTAAAGTGCCAGCTGGGCTGGAACTTGGAGTCCTCCTGCCTCTGCCTGTCGGAGCACTGAGATTACTGGTGTGCTCCCCAGCCCCAGCTCCTCCTCCTGCCGTTCTTATCACCTGTGCGGTGGGTTTTGTCTAGGAAGTACAGTACAGCAGTGTGTGATGCACTGTCGTTTTTGTTTGAAAAGAGCTACATTTTACAGCAGAGGTGAGCACGCTGGCCCACAGGAGGCTTTGTTTGAGTGCAGCCATGTCCGTTTGTCTGCACGTGGTGGCTTTGTCCTGCGGTCAGGCGCAGGTGATTGGCCTGCTGTGGGCGCGTGTCCAGGCCTGTGAGGATGAGTGCTGGCCTGTGCTGGAGAGCCGGGGCCCAGGCCTGTGCCATGCTGACAGTACGCTTGTCCCTCTCTCAGCTCGCGAGTGCACTGTGCTGCACACTCGTGAGGGTGTGCCCCGCCAGCCTTGGTCTGTCTGGAGAGGTCCTTAGTCTGTCAGAGATCTGTGCTGTGCTCCTCCTTGCTTGTGACCCGTTTGTGATTTAGTGAGCTTTTCCATGTGCAGGAAAAGTTTCACAGTCTTTCAAGCGAGGCCTCTTGGGCCGGTACCGATACGGCCAATTGGTTGCAGTGTCTGCCCATTTCTGTCTCATTCCCACCCACGCGTGTCCACGCTCCCCAGGCTCCCATCACATCTTCCCACATCTCCAGGCTCATGGCAGATGCTGTCCACTCCGAATTCCATGTGCGTGCCTGCCCTTGGCATCCCCCAAGTTCCATATGGTCTTTTCGTGGTTTTCATTTCTGTTGTATTCATGTTTTCCTTTAAATCCACAAGCATGTTTGCTGGTCTGACCTTTCTATAATGTACTGATGCTTCCGTCGGTTGAGTTTTCTCCTATTTATTAATTGTATTCTGCTTCCTTCTTTATATGGAAAGCATTTTTAGATGTGAATTTTTCATTGTTAAACGTTAGAATTTTCTATTTTGGTTTGTTTTTGTTTTTCATTTAAAAAGTTAGACTTTGGTGCTCCCCTCATCCCAACACTCCGGAGGCTGAGGCAGGAGGATCATTACTTCAAGGCCAGCATGGGCTACACAGCAAGACCCTGTCTCCAAGAAACAAAAACTGCTCAAACATTCATGGTGTGGTTATTTAGAAGTATTCCCCTTTAGGAGCGGTCTTCGCCTCCAGCCGGGAGTCCAGAGCAGCCATTGCTGCAGGCCAGCGCAGCCCTACCTCACCCCCAGGTGGCAGTGTCCACTGATGCCAAGGGCCCTGTCCACACAGGCCTGGCTGGTGGGCTCTGGTGACTCTGCCCTCCCCCGCAAGGGAGCCCCAGGTGTCCAGAGCAGCACGCTGTCTCTGTGCTGGTCCCCAGCCCTGCCCCAGGCTCCCAGCCTCTACACTTGTAGTTGCGTCTGTGCTGATGCCGCCTCGGGGCCACACCTTCACTTAGGTCACAGTGTTGTGCTGCTATCAAGTGTCAAGAAAAGGCCTTTTCTGCGCTTTGTTCAGTTTCTTGTTTTATGAGTCAGAAGCAGAATTTCCATGAAATAATTTGAGGTGGCCACAAAAATAATACCATGAAACAAGACTTTGGACTATAAGCGATGAGGAAGAGTAGTGTAAGAGGAAGTATTGCAGAAGGACTATGTAGTAAAGTCAGATAAAATGTCTAAACCTAGTCTGAGCATGGTGGCACATACCTGTAGAAACAGGTACACAATGGGCTGAGGCAAGATGATAGCAAGTTCAAGGCCAGCTGGTCTCAAAAAGAAAAAAAGACGGAGATGTAAAGTATGGGTCCCATCTGCTTTTGCTAGACGGTCTCTTGTGAGTGTCGGCATGTGTCCGGAGGCCAGAGTGAAGACAGGTTTCATCAGTTACGAGGTTTGTGACATTTGCAGGAACAGAGCAGGCACAGTGTTTGAGCCGTGGCTTCCTGAGATATGTGGGAGAAGGCTTTTCTGTTGTAAAGGGCCTTGGTGTGATTTGGGCTCAGCCCCACTGTGTCACTGGCACCTGGAGACCGTGGTGGAAATCCCCACAGCAGACTCGGGCTGGGGGTGCAGTGTCTGTCTGGGGCACTCCCTCTGTGGGGTAAGGCTGAGCCAGTTCAGGAAGCACTGGGACCCACCACAGTGTCCTCACCCCTGTAGCAGCACACCTCCTACCCTGACCCCAGGGACGCTGTGTCACCAGCCTGAGCCTTGTCACGGCTCACACAGGCATGTCCGGGAGTGACACAGCAGGGAAGCCAGGCATGCAGCTCGCTGTCTCTGTGCTGGTCCCCAGCCCTGCCCCAGGCTCCCAGCCTCTACAATTGTAGTTGCGTCTGTGCTGATGCCGCCTCGGGGCCACACCTTCACTAGCCTGCTCGTGTCCAGGCGTGGGCCGTGGTTGTCCAGTGTATGGATCTTCACTGGGCCTGAGCTGTGTCTCTGCTTACGTTTTTGGTATACATTGACTAGCAAGGCTGTAGGTTTATTCCTGCCCTGTGCATGCTCAGTTGTGTAAATTAGTGAACCTGTGTATTTGGACTGAAGGAAAGGTGCAGTCCTTTGGAAAAGTAAGAGGAAGTGCTTATTCCAGACAGCACCCCTTGCCAGCCGTTCCCCCTGTGTACGGAAATGAGCGGTGCTGGCTGCGAGCGCAGTGCCCATGAGGTTCAGAGGCTTTGTGGGCAGGGACAGCTGCTCTCAGCCCAGGAGAGAGAGGAGGAGCAAGGCCAGGTCCTTCCTGCAGCCCTGGGTGTAGAAGTCCAGGGTCAGGGTGACTGGGGGCCGGAGGTAGGAGTCTGGGGTCAGTGTGGGGAGTTAGGGGCGGCAGCGTCAGGACAGCATCTGTGTGAGAGAACACGGTTGCGCCCTCTGTCTAATAAGCTGGGTTTGTTTTTATTTGTATTTGTTTATTTTGGGTTTTTGACCCAGGCTCTCGCCTTGTTGTTTAGGCTGGCCTGGAGCTCGCAGGGACTCAGTGCCTCGGCCTTCGGAGCGCTGGGATCACGGGTGTGCCCCACTACACTCAGCCCTGCAGTCTGACTCTCGGCACCGTGCCCGGAGGGCGCTGACTTTTCCCAAGAGACGCTGCTTCTCCACCAGTGTTATTTCGTCTCTGTCTTTCTCCCTCTCCTGCCTCTCACACCCTTACCCTTCGGTTCCTTCAGCTCCTTGGTGCTTCCTGCGTGTGAAGCCTGTGTAGGGTGGAGGTGGCCTTCTGACATGCAGGCTGTATAGCCTCTGTGTGGCCTTGCTGACATGTGCATTCTGCTTTCTGTTGTCTTAGGAGGGTTATCGTAGGGCACTCCTTGATGTTGCTTGGTCTCAGAACTCTCGGAGCACCTGCAAGGCATCAGAGATGATCTGTGCCTCCTAGAATGCATTTTTGGAAAGGGATAAGTACTTGCTGGGAAATAAATGAATCAGGCTCACTATAAGAAGCATAGTTAAAGGATCCCTCTTCCTGCTGACCAAGTACATTCACGTATGTGAATCTACCTCAGCCGTTGCTCACCAGGTCCTTCAGCAGCACAGCTCTACACTTGTGTAAGTGGTCTAGGTTGGAGGCAGGCAGACCTGTAAACGGGTAAATCTGTGCCTTCCACAACCCCAAGGCCTCAGCCTGGACCCCTGGTTTGCTTCATAGCAGCATCCACAGGGTCGCCTGTGGCTCTACAGCAGTCTTCTTGTCCCTGCTTGCCTATGTTTCTTCCTTAGCTCTGTCAGCAGGATAGTTTTTGTCTGTTTATTTATTTGGCAGGGGGGTACCAGGAGTTAAACCCAGGACCTTGCGATTGCCAGGCAGATGCCTGTACCACTGAGGTATATCTCTGGTCTTTGAGGTGCTTTTCAGAAGCAGCCCTTACCCTTTAGAAATGAAGTGTAGCTGTGATTTGGCTTTAGAGGTATACATGGAAGTATTTACAGATGAACAGACTTGCTTTCAGATGACACAGTGGGAGCTCAGAGAGAAACTAGGTGAGGAACCGTTCGAGGGGTGACAGACTTTCCCCAAGTATTCCAGGGTGTGTGAGCCCCATAGTCTGGTCATAGCCTGGTCCCTGTGGTAGCACCAGGGCAGCCATTGACCGAATGTGAAGGAGTGAGCCCACCATGTCCAGTCAGGCTGTCCCGAGAGAGTAAGCGAGCACCACACTCTGCCAAGCAAGGTCAGCGTGGCGCGCGCCCGGCCACGTGTGGGAGGGTTCCGGTGGTAACTGTCGGTTGCCACTGCTGTCATGTATGCCTGGACCACTCCATGCTAACAAGCTACAGCAGTTCCTTTCAGAAACAGGTTAACACGAAGAAGTCGTGTCCTACTGGGCAGGTGTCTATGCACTCATGAAAGCTGTTTCTTCTCTTTGTGGAAATCTCTCCGGGGTCCAGCCTCACTCCAGTTTTCCCTGCAGCAGCATGAGGAGAAACACGCCAAGATCAAACAGCTGCTTGTGAAAACCAAAAAGGAGTTGGCGGACTCAAAGCAAGCAGTATGTTACTCTTTCTTACCTAATGATTTATTCTTAGTTTGCTGATGAGTAACTATACTTTGTATCTAAACACTATTTTCATTCTGTAGGAAACCGATCATGTCATTCTTCAAGCATCCTTAAAGGGTGAGCTGGAGGCGAGCCAGCAGCAAGGAGAGGTCTACAAAGTAAGACTTCATGATCTCTGAGGTTGAAAAAGGGTTTTGCATATGGCAGGGAGTGACCCTCTTAAGAGAGTGGTGAGCCTATGGCGTGTATGCTGCAGTGGGCTCTTTGTATCCTTGAAGGGGAAAAAGGCTCTCCACTGCTCTGAGGAGATGAGAAAGATTCCTCAACATTTTGAGGAAGTGGTAGCAGCATCGCGTGTACCTCAAGCTGAATTATCTTGATGCTCTTCAAGATGCTAGGATAGGGCTGGGTGTGGTGGCGCACACCTGTAATCCCAGCACTGGGGAGGCTGAGGCAGGAGGATTGTTGTGAGTTGAAGAACAGCCTGGGCTGCAAAGTGAGCTCAAGGCCAGCCTGAACTGGGAAGTGAGACCCTGTCTCAAAAAGACCGGAAATAAAAAAAAAAAAGCTACTAGGGTACTGCAGAGCAGTAGGAAGCAGAGTAGCCTCACCTCAGACCTCATCTTTATCCTCTGAGAAACACTGCAGTCACAAGAAACAGGGTTTCGTGTGTCTCTTTCATATATATAAATACAGAGCCCACCAGAAACTGTATACACACAAGAAAACCTTGTATAAACGTTTTCATACTAAATTGGAGACATCATGAGATGAATACAAGTGACCTTTGGCCACCGCAGTTGTAGGAGATGCTCAGAGTGGTGGCTGCGAGCCTCCAGACATTGTTAGTGTGGTGAGCTGCTGCTGGGGAAGCCTGGTCTCTGAGACTTCTCCTGCACTTGCATTTCCACTTTCTTCTCTGAGGGCCAGAGTGTGGTGGCTTTTCTGCAACATACGACGACCTCTAGGGCCCCCCCTTTTCAATTGAAAAAGCAGCATGTTTTTCTGAAGTGTGTGTACGTTTTTTGACAGACGATATAAAATGTCTTGAGCTATTTATTTGAATGGGAGTGAAACACGTAGCCTGGGATCATCACGATTTTTGACGGCTGTGGCTTTACTTAGCGTCGTGTGAACTGCTGTGCTCCTGCTGTCTCCACCCTTGAGCACTAACACCTCCGAGCTCCACTCCTGCGTGTGCACCTCCAGTGTGGGGTTCTGCGCTAACCTGCAGTCTCCCCCCAGATCCAGCTGGCCGAGGCGACTGCCGAGAAGCACAAGCTGCACGAGCACCTGAAGGCGTCTGCTGAGCAGCACCAGCGAGCACTAGGCGTCTTCCAGCAGCGAGTGGCTGCGCTGCAGGAGGAGAGCCGCGTGGCCAAGGTGTCTCCTTCGCGCGTGCGCGCTCGCCCCAGGCCTGCTGGGGCTGCCTGGCTGAGCCAGCCAGCGCTGGCCCTGGGCACTTCAAGGGTGTGAACTGGGGCTGAAACAGAGTCCACTATCGTCTTTATTTTTAAGAACGAGTTTTCATCTCATTTGTTAATCTCTGAAAGTAAGATCATGTTACAGTAGAAAATGGTTTTTTCTCTTTGCATGTTACAGGCAGAACAAGCTGCTGTAACCTCAGAATTTGAGAGCTACAAAGTCCGAGTCCGTAATGTCCTGAAACAACAGAAAAACAAATCTTCATCTCAGGCTGAAACTGAGGGAGGGAAACAAGAAAGGTGAGGTTTAACCCGAAAGCTCTCAGGGTTCCCCGCGTGGCCAGAGGTCACCATAGGCGGGGTCCACTGGCCATTTCCCACCACAGGCACCGTGCGACTCCCAAAGGCTTGTAGGGCACTGTGGGGCCAGCAGTCTGACCTCAGTCTCTTCTTAGTAGGGCTTAATTGTAGTAGAAATTTAGACATTAAAATTATGATTAGTTTTTCCAGTTTTGGAAACTGAAGGGTCAAAGGATAAAAGCACTTACTCAGCACTTTTTCACCATTAGGTTGAGCAGAAGTTGCTAAAATGTTACTTCAAAAAGTGTTGCTGAGGCTCAGGCATGCACCTGTAACCCCAGCTCTGGGGACACTGAGGCAAGAGGATCACTGTGAGTTCCAGGCCAGCCTGGGCTGCATAATCAATGGGTTCAAGGCTTGAACTACATAATGAGACTCTATCTCAAAAAACAAAAGAAACAAAAGTTTAAGTACTGAGTTCTCATTTAGAATAAAGTTTTTCTTTAATGTATTAGCATCCTCTCAGTTCCACTGGAGTGGTGGGTCATTTAACTCTGCTTTACCTGAGCTCCGCACCCTGAATCATGCAGAAGTGTGCAGGACAAGAGCAGGCAGGCTGTTGACTTTTTGTGAGGAGCAGCTATGCAGACTGCTGCTGTCTGAGCAGCCTGGGGTGCTGTGGTGTTGGCTCATCCTCTGTCCTTTGTTTAAGGGCCATCAGATGTGGGACTACAGACTAGTGTGTGTTCTGTCTACCAGCACCTCCTCATAAAGCTGGAATTGACGTGGGGGTAGTGTTTGCTTTGTTTCTTTATTCTTTTTTTGAGACAGAGTCTTGAGTTGGAGATCACACTGGCCTTGAAATCATTTCATAGCCCAGACTGGCCTCACTCCCCCTGCAGTCTCCTGCCTCAGCCTTCTGAGTGCGGAAGTTACAGGTGTGGGCCACCACACCCAGCCTGTTTCAATTTTGAGACAAGGTCTCACTGTACATCACCCAGCTGGTCTTGAACTCACCACATACCCCAGGCTGGATGCAGATTTGCAGCAGTTCTCCTGCCTCAGCCTCCTGAGTGTTGGAATTATAGGTGTGTGCCACTATACCTGGCCAAAGTTAACACTTTAATAAATGTAAAGTGTCACCATTTGTAAGAGCCCTTTTTACTGTGCCTGAATTTTGGGTTCACACTGTTTTAACGAGATAACTTTATGTTCGTTCAACTTTGTTATACATGAACCACCCCCTTGTTCCCTGTACTGAGGGTGGAACCCAGGGCCTCCTGCTTCCACTCCAGCAGTGTCTGTAGCCCCATCCCCCTTTGAGACAGGGTTTGAGTTGCCAGACCGGCCTCGAACTTGTGGTCCTTCCACCTCAGCCTCCTGAGGAGCAGGGGTTACTAAGGTGTGCACCGCGATGCCCAGGTTGGAGTGTCTTATTGTTTCTTTTTTCTGTGCTAGAGAGCTAACCCAGACCCTGGTGCATGCTAAGCAATCGCCCTGCCGCTGAGGTCACCGCCACCCCCATTAAATACATTTGCTAAAAGTGACAGTGATAGTGTTCTGTCCAGATTATGGCAGAATTACAGATTTCAACTGTTTCCCCAAAACTTTATTCTAAGCCCAAAAAAGAACTTTCATTCTGATTTGGTCTAACAGCATTTGTGCAACAGTTAATTATCGAACTGTGTGGGTTTTGTTTAACTAGTGACGTAGTCCTTTATCATAAAACAGGCTAGTTTAATACAGTTTAATGGCCTGTTTCATTAGAATATGCAACTTAACAGGTGAGAGTGTTTTGCAACTGTAGTGCGTGAAACTGACATCTGTTAATGTCTTTGTTACTACATTTAACCCCAGTCTGAATTCTCACTCTGTGTGCCCCGTAGAGTCACCCACAATAATGAAAATACGGCATCAAAAGGCAAAGTGACTAAAGTATGCTTGAAACCACAACATGAGGCGCACTTCTTTCAGAGGTTGGTAACTGTGTATTCTGCTTTAGGGAGCACCTGGAAATGCTGGTTGACCAGCTAAAGATCAAGCTTCAAGACAGCCAGGATAACCTGCAGGCCAGTGTGTCGGAGCTGCAGGCGCTGCAGCTGGAGCATGACACCCTGCTGGAGAGGCACAGTCGCACGCTGCAGGAGACCGCAGCCAAGGAGGCGGAGCTGCGAGAGAAGTAGGGGGCTGTGGGGGGCCTGGCCTCGCGCTCCTTGGGGTGAGCATGAATGGGAGCGTCTAAAGTAGGCTTTCCCTCAGAGACTTGGCTCTGCCGCTCTGGACTGGTTTTGTACTTCACATTTGTGAGAACACTTACATTTATCTGTCCTCCTGCTGCCTTCGCGGTGGCAGTGCTGCATTTAAAGTGCCGCTGGTTGGTAAGTCAGTGCACACCTGTAATCCCGGCACTCTGGGAGGGCAGTTTACCAACTTAGCAAGATCTTGTCTCAGAAAGTAGGAACAGTGCTAGGTATGTAGCTCAGCGTGAAGTCCTATCTTTAGTCCCCAGTACTGCTGCCTAACCCCCTGAAAAGCGGCTTTCCATTTCCGATGTGACATTGTAAGCATTCTCCCTCATCTCCAAAGGAAAGCGTTAAATAATTCTAACTGGAAAAGAATATGCAGCTTATCTTTGCAGCTTTGTTTTCAACTTGTCATATCTTATTAACCGTTCCAACGCTCAGATATTGGCAAAGTTATTATTGTGAACAAGGGATGTTGAGCTCCTGTAAAAGGACACTGGAGGTTGACATGATGTATTAGGGAGCTGAGGAAAGGAGTTCTCTGAGCATCTTCCGTCGGGGTGTCAAGATGCTCTGTCTGTCTCAGGTGTTCTCTGTATTGCTTGGGTTTCTGTCACAGAATAATCCTGGGTTCCTCAGGTAAAAATGAAGTTTCGTTTATGTATTTTATCAAAACCAAACCTGTAAAATAGCAGAACTACAAGTAAGCCATTGAAAGAGTAGTGGTTCCCAAATTGCAAGTTCCCTGACTGTTGTAAGACTGACACATAAAAATCCCCGGGGAATTTGTTAACATCAGGCACCTCAGAGGAGCGCTGCTGGTGGCTGATTCGGCAGCTTAGCCTGGAACCACAGAACTGTTTCTAACAGGGCAACCAGCAGGTCTGATGTGCAGAGATTGGGAAGCGGCTATAGTAGATCAGATCTTTGTGTTCAAGTGTTTCATTTTAATTTACTTAAAGTAGATACTTTCCTTTAAGGCTCCCTCACTATGAAGTGTTTATGTAAGCTGCCACATAAGACTGGCTGAAGATGTGGGTAATTAGAGGTATAATTAGCTTATGCTCTAAGTAGAATTCTTTCTTCTGATGAACCATGTAACACAGTCTCTCATCCAAGATTATGCATCTGCCTTGACACACAGAACATGGTGGGAACCAGCTGGCAGCCAGCCACCCAGCTTGTAACTGACCAGTACGCACTGGCTGTGTAGGAGAGACGTAGCTCACACCACAGGGGTACGTTAGGGCTTGTGCAGAAAGAACCCTGAGTTGGTACACAGCCTGGAATCTGCCACATGACCCAGGCCCTCTCACCCTGCAGGCTGTGCTCCATCCAGTCTGAGAACTTGGCAATGAAGTCTGAGAATGCAAAGACGGTGGGCCGGCTGACATCCCAGGGTGAGGTCCTCCGCAGCAGCTTCCGAGAGCAGGTGCGGCACCTGCAGGACGAGCACTGGAAGACGGTGCAGACCCTGCAGCAGCAGCTCTCCAAGGTGGAAGCTCAGCTCTTCCAGCTCAAGAGTGAGCCGAGCACACGAAGTATGTATGTACCAGGAAGCAGCCAGCTCCTGCTGTCCCATGCTCATGTCACTGTAGTGCATTGTTCATAGTTTCAGGACAAGGTGTCAACCACCATCCGTTCTGCAATTAATGCATATTGGATTTGTTCACTGAGAAGATATTTGAATTGTGTGAACCATCACTATTACACTTCTGTCAGCCCATGCAGCCTCTGGGAGTGCTAGGGTATGTGAAGGCGTTCGCTTTTTGTCTTGTTTAGACATAAGTGTTAGCAATGTCATGGTGTTATGGTTTGTGTCTGGATGTCCCCTCAAAGCCTTATGCAGTCATGGGGCGGGCTTCTAGAGTTACAGTTGGTCCAGTGTCAGAATTATGGGTGTGAGAACTCCCCTCACCTGGGGCAGGTAATTTGCATGCAGTGGAAGGGGAGAAAAGAGGCTGCACTTCCAGCTGCTGCTCCTCCTTTTGCTCTTCTGGCTTTTGCTATCTTCTGCTGCCATGTGCCACCCTGCCTTGGAGCCAGCCGAGTGTGGACTGAAACCGCCACAAACTGTGAGCTAAATGAACCTTTCCTTCCTTCATTCTAGGTGTTGGGTATTTTGTCTCAGCAGTGAAAGAAAAGTAACTGAGACACATTGCATGGGCTAATTCTTGATTCACCTTTGATGCTTGGTGCTTTCCACTGCTGGTCGTCACATGCATCTGTTCTGTCACTGAAAATGTCAGACAGGGCCTGAGCTCTGAAACACCTACAGGGCTTCCTCCCTCTCACATCTCTTACTGGTTGGAGTTTCAGTCCAGCCACACTCAGCATCTTCCATTCTGCTTCCAGGAACAGATGGCACTGTCAGCCAGGATGATCACATATTTGAGTCCTGCATTTGTGGCACTTTGTTTCCCATGGAAAATGTTTCTGGAGCAGAGCAGCCATGGGTCACTTGTCAGGATCAGAAACCAGCCTCAGGAGAATTTAACGTATGCCAGCAGTCAAAAAGGAGGTAGTCAGCAGAACGGGCTGCATAGGAGGTTGGAATCGAGGAGTCAGGAGCATCATGAGCAGCTGTGCAAATAGCAGGAAGCTAAGAAAATGCTTCAGAAGGGCACCCAGGAAAACTAGGCTTGAAAGAACAAGACTTCATGAGGCAGAAAGTAAAAACTGCAGTTTAAAAAATGTGAGTTAGAACTGCTATCCCTAAATGAGCAGTGAGCAAGTCATTAAATTGCTCTGAACTTCAGATTTCTTGGAGTCAGGTAAGTAATATACCTGAAATTACTGTATCTTATAAATTTCACAGTTCTGTGCAAATATTCCTTAGGAGCCAACGAGAAAAAGCCTTGGCAGCAGTGCATACCCATATCAGGAGAACAGGGCAGATGCAAGTGAACAAGTTAGTGGTGAATCTCAGATGTCTAGAAAAAGAAGAGCAGGCTGACTGAAAGCTCATAAAGAGGGAGGAAATTATAAAGGTCAGAGCAGAAATGAACACATTAGAAACTAAGAAAACAAATGAATCAAAGAGTTGGTTCTTTGAAAGATTAAATAAAATCAACAAGCCCTTATCCAATCTTATCAAAAAAAGAGAAAAGACTCAAATCCACACAATTAGGAATGAAAAGGGTAAAATCACAACAGATCCTGCAGAAATCCCAGAACATTATCTCTACCTTCTTTAAAAACTTGCATCCAGTAAGATGGAAGATGGCAGAATGGACAGATTCCTAGATACATATGAATTACCAAAGCTGAATCAAGAAGATACAAAAATCCTGAATAAACCAATATCAGTCAGTCAGATTGAAGATGTAATTAAAAACCTACCAACAGCAAAAAAAAAAAAAAGCCCAGACCATGGCAGATTCATTGCTGAATACTATAAGAAATTTAGAAAAGACCTAACACTACTACTTCTCAAACTCTTTAGTGAAATTGAAAGGGAAGCAGTACTCCCAAATTCATTCTTGGAAGCAAGCATTACCCTGATTTCAAAACTGGAGAAGGACCCAACTAAAGAACTACAGACTAATTTCCCTAATGAACACAGATGCAAAACACCTTAATAAGACACTGGAAAACAGAAAGCCGGAAATCACCAAGAAGATTATACAGCTGGACATGGTGGTTCACACCTCTAATCCCACTACTGCGGCTGAGGCAGGAGCATCACCACAACTTCAAGGCCATCCTGGGCTACAAAATGAGTTTAAGGCCAGCCTGAAATGCATAGTGAAACTTTTCTCAAAAAAGAAAGAAAGAAGAAAAAAAAAAAGCCAGGTGTGGTGGTGCACGCCTGTAATCCCAGCCCTCAGGAGTCTGAGGCAGGAGGATCCTTGTGAGTTTGCGACAAGCCTGGGCTAGAAAGTGAGCTCAAGGCCAGCCTGAACTGCATAGCAAGACCCTGTCTCAGAAAGAAAAAAAAAATTATACACCATGACCAAGTGGGATTCATCCCAGGAATGCAGGTATGTTTCAGTATACACAAGTTAATAAATGTAATACACCATATTAACAGGGCCAAGGATAAAAATCATGATCATCTCAATAAACGTAGTAAACATTTTTTAGAAAGTTCAGTGGCATTCATGATAAAAACACTACAGAATATTGGGATAGATGGTCTTTATTTCAATCTGGTAAAAGCCATCTATGACAAACCAACAGCCAACATCATACTAAGTGGATACAACCTGAAAGTTTTCCTTCTTAAAGTCAGGAGCAAGGCAAGGATGTTCACTGTCTGCTCTTATCAACATGATCCCAGAAACTTTAGCCAGAGCAGTTAGACCAGAAAAAGTAATGAAAGGAATAATGATAGGAAAGAAAGAAGTTAACATTATCATTATTTGAAGGTGACATAATACTGTACATAGAAGACCTCAACAATTCCACTAAAAACTGCTAGATTTGATAAGTAAATTCAGTAGCCTAGCTGGATACAAAGTCAGTACTCAGAAGTCAATAGTGTTCCTGTACACACATAACAAACTCAGAAGTTAGGAAAACACCTTTCACAATAGCATGCAAAAAATGAAATACCTAGGAATCAATCTAACGAAGGGTGCAAACGATCTTTTACATGAAAATTACGGTACTCTGGAAAAGGAGATTGAAGAGGATAACAGAAAATGGAAAGATATCCCTGCTCTTGGGTAGGAAGAGCTATGACAGTGAAAATGGCCTACTTACAAAACTGTTACACAGATTTAATGCAATTCCAGTCAAAATTCTGATAGCATATCTTACAGAATTGGAGAAAACAGCCATAAAATTCACTGGGAACCAGAAGAGACCTACAATAGCAAAGGCAAGGCAGGAGGGCATCATAGCCCCTGAATTGAAATTATACTGTAAAGCTACTGTGATAAAAACAACATGGTACAGACAAAAAAAAAAGGATCCAAAGTTGAATGGAACAGATTAGAAGATCAGAAACAACTCCAGACATACTCAGCCACCTTATCTTTGACAAAGGTGCCAAACACATCCATTGGAAGAATGATAGCCTCTTTAATAAATGGTGCTGGAAAAACTGGCTTTACACATGCCAAAGATTAAGATGGATCCATATCTTTCACCATGCACTAAACCAAATTTGAAATGGATCAGACATTTAAATATTGGAACAAAAACTTTAAATCTGCTGGAAAATAGAATAGGTAAAACTCGAAGACATTGGTGTAGGCAGAGTAGGTAAATAAAACCCTGGTTGCACAGGCCCTATCACAAAGAATCAACAGCTGGGATCTCTTACTAAAAAGCATTGTACAGCAGGAGAAGCCACCAACAGAGTGAAGAGTCAACCCACCAGATAGGAAAAAATGCTTATTGTTCCTCAGACAAAGGACTGTTACTGAAAACGTATAAAGCACTTAAAACATCAGACCTCCCAAATTTAAAGACCCAATCCAAAAATGGGCATCTGAGATGAATACTTCTCAGATGAAGAAATACAAACAAATCAACATATGAAAAAATTTTCTACATCACTGGTCATTTGAGAAATGCAAATTAAAACAACACTTAAATTCTATCTTATCCCAGAGAGAACGGCTATCATCAAGAAATCAACCAATAGCAAATGCTGGTGGGGCTGTGGGGAAAAAGGAAGCTTTCACTGTTGGTGGGAGTGTAGATCGGTGCAACCACCATGGAAATCAGTGTGGAGATTCCTTACAAAACTAGGACTAGAGGTCGCATTTGACCCAGCTATTCCCCTTCTTGGTATCATCCCAGAGGAATTAAAAACATTGTACCACAGCGATATATGTGCAACCAATAGCACAATTTGTCATAGCTAGATCTTGGAAACAATCCAAATGCCCATCAACTGAGGAATAAATAAAAAAAACAAAAGATGTCTGTTTATACACTGGAGTACTCAGCCATACAGAAGGATAAACTGGAGACTTTTATAGGTAAATGAACGCAACTTGAGACCGTGCACATACGTGAGATAAACCAGATAAGCATATGTGAACATCGTATTGTCTCTCTAGTGTGAGAAGCAGGAAGAGTAAATAAGATCCAAAATGTACACTAGATACTGTAAAATGGGAAGAAACCACAAAAGGAAAAAGAAACTAGGATGGGGGATGGAGAAAAAAAGAAAAATACATAAGGTAGTTACACTACTAGTTTCTCTTAGTTCGTTGAAAAAGAAAGGTTTGTGCTAATGTTTAGACAATTAAATGCTGTTATCTTGTACTCTGAGTAACTAAAGATAACAATTTGCAATGTATTAACCATTGTTACCCTCCTATTGTCTTGAAATTTGGGGATCTTTTTCTTTTTAAAATAAAAGTACTAAAATTACTAAAACAGAATATAACAAAAATAAATCCTTGTTGGGAAATGGCTGCAGCCTGGGATTCACGCCAAGGCTGTGGTGTGTGCACGCAGCACGGGGCCTGTCCACGGAGGTGGCGAGGGCTGTGAGGTGGATGTGGGCCGAGCTGCTGTCATGGACGTGCCCTGTCAGGAAGGGTGCAGCAATCCAAATAGCTGGGATCAGGCAGGGCATATAGCTCAGTGGTACAGCGCCTGCCTGGCAAGAGCAAGGTTCTGAGTTCACTTCCCAGTACCCAAAAATAAAAGACCAAAGCAAATAGCTGGGATCTAGCTTTAGCATTTGCAGCAATATTTTGGCAATAGATAGCATTTTCCATAAATTAATAAAAGTTAGTAGTACTGCATTAGGAGCATTGTGTTAGGCAACAGTTTGTCCTAGCTGGCCAATTGCAGTTAATTTGTAGCTTCTCCTGAAATGACTAAAGTGATTAAAAGTTCACTGACTGCATTTTTAGGAATGTTTTCTCTTTTTTTTTTTTCCTTTTTTTTTTTGGGCACTGAGAATCAAATGCAGTACCTTGCACTTGCCAGGCAGGCACTTGAGCCTCTGGGCTAAATCCCCAGCCCCTAGCAATTCTCTCATTACACACCATTCTAATTAATTTCCGCATTGTTTGACATCCCCTGGATCATTTTAATCTTTGTTTCTGTTAAGCCTGAATCCATCCATCTTGAACAGTCTCACACTTACCTTCTCAAAAACTGTTTTATCAGCCGCAGCTTCTTGCCAGCCTTCGAAGAACCTGCGAGAAAGGAGGACCACCGATCTGCCCCTCCTGGACATGCATGCGGTGACACGCGAGGAGGGTGAAGGGATGGAGACCACGGACGCCGAGTCTGTGTCTTCCGCCAGCACCTGCACGCCCTCTCTGGAGCAGCTGCTCAGTTCTCCTGAGACGAAGCTGGGTAAGTGGCTCTGGCCACGTGTTTTCTTACTTAATCCTGCTGTCCTATTTAATTTTATTTAATTTGACTGCTGTTTTATTTAATTTTACTCTAATTTTATATTTTATTTAATTTTTATTTAATTTTACTCTAATTTTATATTTGTTGTTTTGTTTTTGAGCCACTTCAGACTTTACTGTGGTGGGAAATGACCTTCTTTTAAAATAGAACGCTCGTTCTGACCTAGGGCAGGCCAATGTGCAACGGGAGCTCTCCTGCCATGTTAGGGAGTGCACATCTGTTCCCCCCACACACTCCAGGGCTGACAGTCTCCCCTGTGATGTTAGGAGTGCACATCTGTTTCCTCCACCCCAGGAGCTGACAATCTGCCCTCCCCCTTGTGATGATGCTGTGCCAGTTTTGCTGTACCAACTGTAGCATGGGCTGTGTTGTGCTCTTAGCAGTCAGGAGTGTCACTGATGATAACTCAGGGAACTGGTATCTTTGAGTGTGGGGCCACCCGTACCCCCACTGTGTTCTGCAGCTTTCCATCACTGATGGGACATTTGAGGTGACAGCTTGAAGGATGAGCAGTTTCCTTTGATTGACACTTCCAGAGGTTTTAGTCACAGCTTGACGGGCTCTGGTTTGGGGCCTGTAGCAAGGCAGACACATCTGGGCTGAGCCACTCACCTCACCACATTGGGGAAACAGAGGAAGGGGCTTGGATCCCACTGTCTTGGGACATCCTGTCCTCTACCAGCCCCACCTCCCCGCAACAAGACCTCAGGCTGAGGACCGGGCTTTTTTTTTTTTTTTTTTTGGCAGTACTGGGGATCAAACTCAGGACCTTGCACTTGCCAGGCAGGCACTTACTCCACTGAGCTATATCCCCAGCCCTGAGGACCAGGCTTTAAAACGTGCGCCTTTGGGGCACAGTGAAGCTCAGCTGTAGCAGTGGTCAGTGACTGCTTTGTAGAAGCTGTGAGGCCTGCTCTCACAGGCAGCACCAATGGTAAGCGTAGCTTCTCTCTAGACCAGCTCTGGCTCTGTGATGTAGACTGAGGTACTTGTCAACTGCAAGTATAAAATTTGAAAGTAGTACCTACCCCACCTCATAGAAAGTGCTTCTGAGGGCCGTGATGCAGCAGTCAGTAGGCAGAATGCTTCCCTCATTTGCAAGAGAAATGACCTGAATTCATGAAACATTGATAGGTGGAGAGAGGGTGCATAACGAAACTAATAAAACGTCTAGGGTAGTGTGTAGTTCAGTGGTGAGTGCTGACCTAACTTGCTTCCAGGCACCACACAGAAGAGAAGACGTCTAAGGTGCACCCTGACACACTTCAGCACTGGGCTTACAGGGCTAACATGGGTTAAACCCACACACTGCAGTGGAGTCTCACTTCTTTCATTCAGCCAAGTAGCATTTGACTGAGGTGTGTTGAGTAGACGAACAGCAAGGGAGTGGCCCTCTCAGTTTTGCCACGTAATTCATTTAAGTGTTGTTCTTATTTAGAATCTGTCATCTCTGATTTTGAAAATTAATTCTTAGAACTTCTTGCAGAGCCTCCTCTGTGGCACACGGAGTTTACCAAAGAAGAGTTGGTTCAGAAGCTCAGCTCCACCACAAAGAGCGCAGAGCACTTGAGCGGGCTGCTCCGGGAGACAGAGGCAACCAACGCCATCCTCATGGAGCAAGTCAAGGTGAGGCCACACTGGCCACGGCCACCCCAGGGGAGTACTGGGGGAGGAGGCCTCAGACAGATGTGTCCTGGACGAATGCAGACATGCACCTGTAACAGCGTGATTCTTTATATCAATAGATCTTTGCTGGTAAGAAACGTTCGTGCTTTTGTATCTAGTATGTAAATACCTCTTTAATTCCTACTTGCTGTAAGAAACCGTAATAGATTTAGAAATTAGACGTGTTTACATGTCATTGTTCCACATATACTTAAGTAAAACTCAAATGAGTTCAGGCCTGTGGACCCTAAAGACAAGCGGGGAACACTTCTGGCTCAGATTAGTGAGCAGACAGACATCACCGGCCACCTAGCACCCTTGCAAGTGGAGGTGGAAAAGTAGCACAGGAAGCGTTTCCTCCTTTAAGGAACCACCAGAACCATCTAGGAATGTTGCAGCAGTTGAAATCACTGAACCTTCTGCCGTGGCTCACCTCACTGAAGAGTGAAACACTCTGTCCGGCACGGTGGTGCACACCTGCAACCCCGGCAGCTCGGGAGCCTGAGGTGGGAAGAGGGCAAGTTCAGGGCCAGCCCTTAGCGAGGCACTGTCTCAAAAGCACATGAACGGTAACATCTAGAGGTGGCAGTTCAGTGGGCGAGAGCTCACCCAGCATGCGTGAGGCCTGGGTTCAATCCTTAGTACCAGCCGAAAAAGTTAACCTCATACTGACTGAGAGTTTTCATGACATAGGCCTGAGCCTTTACACATGTGCATGCTCGTCCACGTCACTGACTCAGAGTCTCTGAAAAGAGAGAAAATGGAGGTGGTGCGAGGTGGAACACAACTCAGACTCCTGTCTGTCCGGGGAGTGCATGCATTTCTCTACTGTGCACCCCAAGCAGAACGGTCCCAACTCCGCAGGGCTACCCGCTGTCTTTGTCAGATGAATATTTTTAATGCTTAATTGCTTATCTCCAGTAAATTTTATTTATACATATTGACATCCCACCACTAAATGTCTGTGTATGCATCTCCATAAAACTATTCCTCTACTAGTCAAAACAATATCCAGGGGCTGGGGATATAGCTCTGGCACAGCGCCTGCCTGGCCAACACAAGGTCCTGAGTTCGATTCCCAGTACCAAAAACAAAAGAGTTAACCAAAACAATATCCAATTACTCACCAGCATAGTGAACCTATACAACCTCTTTAATGTGATGTTATTTTTCCACAGATGTATACACACATGATTCTTGGACTATATTGGCTTTTTTGAGACCAGATCCCCCTATGTAGTTCAGGCTGGCCTTAAGCTCACTACCTAGTGCAGGCTCCCTCAAACTTGTGGCGATCTCCCAAGTGCTGGGACTATAGGCTTGTACACCACACCCAGCCTATTGTCACGTTTTTAAGTAAACTTGGATTTTAGGAGAGAGCCTTCACTGCTTTCCTAGAGTAACCTAAAATCATGAAATAGCGCGCCATAGCAAAAGCCACCTGGAAGTTGTCTTCAGAGCTCAAACTGCCCGCAGCCTGTCCCATATGGTGCCGCACCCGTTCTCCTGGCAGCGTTGGCGCTGTCTTTGGCCAGGGTGTTACGTCCCGAGCGCAGCTGCTGTCTTGGGGAGGTACCCAAGTGAGCGGGACAGTCTGGGGTTGAGCAGTGCTTTCAAAAGCAGCTGCTTTCGGACTTGAGCCTCTTGGGCTCCCGTGCTGCAGAGAAGAAAGGTGGAGAGAGCTGCTTGTTTTGTAGACTCGGGCCGTGCTCTGCTTCCAGCCTTGAGGCCCGAAGCCCTGGGTCTCTGAGCCAAGGACCTGTGCCTTCACACAGATGCTCCCTCTTCTCAGAAGCTGCTGTCTGTCACCCCTCTTTCTCCTGTTTCCTGCCTCCTCTGCTAGTCCCTCTTCACTGGCGTGCAGGAGATGTTCAGGGATAAGAGACGGAAAACCGCATGTTACCAGTCCGCCATGTTTGGCCAGCAGCTGCTAAAACCCTATTTTTCATTTCTCTACCACCAGCTTCTCAAAAGTGAAATAAGAAGATTGGAAAGAAATCAAGAGCGAGAGAAGTCTGTCGCCAGCCTGGAATACTTGAAGAACGTCTTACTGCAGTTCATCTTCCTGAAACCTGGCAGCGAGCGGGAGAGGCTCCTCCCAGTCATCGACACCATGCTGCAGCTGAGCCCTGAGGAGAAGGGGCGGCTCACCACTGTGGCACAGGGTACGCAGAGGGGAATTCACAGCTGCGCTGCAGCCCCGTGCATGGCACTCTGACTTGACTTGGTCTCACGTAGACCATTCTGTCCTGTGCATAGCCTGAGACTAGATTTCAAAGGATGACTTTGTACCCTTTCTGGCAGCTAGAGCCATTACCTCATTCCCACACTCAGCACAATTCCACAGCATGCTGGGTTGGGCCCTCTGGCTCTAAGAAGTATGTGTATGTCTAAAATTGAGTTGACTGTGGTTTACATCACACTTTTTATCATGTGTTGTTTCTTTCTTACGTCACCACACACCCCAGTCAGGGATAGCAGAGCCCTGCCCAATGTGTGGCACATAACCACGGTGCCCTTCCCAGGTGTATGCAGCTGCTTCTCCCCCAGCACCAGGAACTGAGCTCACAGTCTTCACACTGAGCCACACCAACATCCTTTTTAAAAATTTTGAGTCAGGGTCTCAGTAGCTCTGTTAACAGGGAATGGCTGGCTCAAATTTGCAGTCCTTTCTCAGCCTCCTGAGTACTGGGATTACAGGCATAACCCGTGAGGCCCGGCCCAACATCATAGAGTATTAAGGAGGAGAGGTTTAAGCTGGGGGTAGTGGTGCACACCTGATATCCCAGCACCTGGGAGACCAAGGCAGGAGGATCGCCTTGAGTATGAGGCCAGTCTGGGCTTCATGGTGAATTCAGGGCCAGTCTGGACTACATAGCAAGACCCTGTCTCAAAGAAAAAACATAGAGTGCTTGCCTAGCGTGCATTAAGAGCTAGGTTTCATCCCCAGTGCTGGAAAGAAAGAGAAATTTAGAGGACTAGCATGTCTTCAATGGCATATAATCAGTGAAAAAGACATTAATTGCTTATATTATAGAGTGATTATAGAATACTGATTTCACATTGGAAAAATGTGATACTTTTTTTTTTGTCACTTCCCAAAGGCGAGGAAGAAAATGCTTCTCGGTCCTCCGGATGGGCCTCTTATCTACACAGCTGGTCCGGACTTCGATAGATTGGGGGGAGCTGGCTCCTCTTCAGCTGAATGGGACCTATCTAGAGCCAGTTCACGTGTGTTGCTGTCCTTCTGTTCAAGAGTGTGTCCATCTCCTCCTCTGTTCCTGCATGTGTGTCAGACAGGTTGAACGTCTCAGCCTGGAGCAAGAGCACAGCGGCTTCGCACGTGGGCCCCGGTGTGCTCCCAGGAACACAGATGCGCATCCCTAAGCCTCGGCTCCTGCACAGCTCCAGGCAGCCTATGAATTTGGAAGTTAATAAACTGCTGAGAAGACCTGGTAGTCACAGTATAACAGTGATTTACTGGTAAGGTGGACACAGTATGAAGCTAATACGCTGTGGCCCGTTGTGCAGCCAGCTGACGTCTTCCTCTGCTGTCCAGGGTGAGGTGCAGCTGGTGTGATGCTGCCTGGGGGCCGCCTCGCCCCACCCCGTCCCTCCTCGTGGTCTCCCAGGCTCACATTGTGGTGCCACTGCTTCCCAGCCAGAGTCTGGCTGCATCTTCTCTCCACCTCCCTGGTCAAAGCTGCTCAGAGCAGTGCTGCCTGACTCATCCTTGACTTTAGAAAGTCATCGCAAAGCTGGGCGTGGTGGCATACCCCTATACTCCCAGCACTTGGGAGGCTGAGGCAGGAGGATCATTGTGAGTTTGAAACCAGCCTGGGCTACACAGTGAGCTCAAGGCCAGCTTTAGAAAGTCATTGCAGAGGCTGGTGCTGTGTCCCCATGGGCTGCCCCGTGTGATGGAGATGGGGTGTTTCTGGCCTTTGATGCTGCTGAGTATGCTTAATGGACAGGATCAAAACTTCTCTAAATCAGAGTTGAGAGTTCTGTTTTGTTCTTTATGTGTAAGTTGCACGCTGTGCTCTCATAAGTCCTCAGGCCTTGAAGGAAATGCTGCACTTCAGACTCTGCTGGAGAGTTGGCTCCTGGGCATCAGTTTCCAGCACAGTGTGCCAGAAGTTTGCTCCTGACACATTGAGTTTGTCCTTGTGAAGGGTTCCCTCACTCACTTCTTTCTATTTCTGTCCTACAAGAACAGACCTGACTGGGTGAATGTATTCATGAAGATGGATCTATTTCAAAGCTGACTTGAAAAGTCTAGTTTTTTTACTTTATAAGCTGTGAATATGAGCTTACAATGTATGCCGGTAGCATATACTGTAACTGTAATGATATTTAAATAAATTTCACTTTTTTCTTTGAGCCTAGTCTTTTCAAAGTCTATATCAACTTATTTTGAAAGATAGTCTGTACTTATATGAATGTAATAAAAATAACTTTTGCATGTAAAAACTTTGATTACAGAAGGCATATTCTTTCATGGCTTCAGCAATGAGGAAATGTAATGATTACTATTTCTATTAAACGCGTTTAACTGTGTGTTATATCACGGCTGCTCTTTTTCCGTTTGGTACTGTCTCTGGGATTTTCAAGTAACTGTTGAGCTGGAATCACCACCTCCCTCACCACTGTCCTCCCTCAGTTGGGACGAGTTCAGTGCTTTCGAGTGTGGGCAGCCCAGTCATTCTGGAGACCAAGGCCTGAGGGGGAGGGCCAGCTATGTGAGACACCCCATCCTCAACAGGCTCTCCTTCCTTCCTTGGCCTTTTGGAAGACACCAGGGTGTATACCACTGGATTTCACAGTTTTATAATTGAATCAAGAGGGCTGGAGATAGGAGGATATAATTCAGCGGCACAGGTGCCTGCCTGGCAAGCACAAGGTCCTGACTTTGATCCCGAGTACCAAAATATATATATATATAAAATTCAACCAGGGGAGGCTTAACACACGGGGCAGTATGGGGGCAGGGGCCCAGGAGCTCCCTGCTCAGTCCTGGGACTCCAAGGAGAGAGTGTCCAAGGTGCCTTAAGGCAAGATTAGTCTAAGAGCTGTGTGGCACTTACATGATCGCCTGGGAAGCCCACCATGGCTGCCCAGCGCAGTCCCCAGCCAAACTGGGGTGCCAGCCTCTTCCTGCCCTCAGAGCAGACTGCATAGACACCTTCACTAGGTATCAGAAAACCCATCACCAGGTGCATGTTTCCACTTCGTAAAGGTGCCAGTGTGCAGAGCCTGCTGTCATACGCACAACATTCCATACAACCCTTAAGCCAGACAATACAGAGCACAGATGTGTGACAGTTGTAACTGGAACCCTGCGTGGTGGCTCACACCTGTCCTCAGTCCCTCCAGAAGGTGATGCAGGAAGATTGCTTGAGTGCAGTGAGTTCAAAGCCAGCCTGGTCAGTGGAGTGTGAGCCCATTGTAAAGAAAAATACTACTGTTGGGCCCAGGGGAATGCTCCTGTAATCCCAGCACCTGAGAGGCTAAGGCAGGAGGATCACTGAGTTCAAGGCCTGCCTGGGCTACATAACAAAATCCTGTCAAAAAAAGTATTACTGGCATTAAATAAAACAGCATAGTTCCTACTTAGTTCCTGTTAGTGATACTGTACTGTGGTTTTGTGCTGGGCGTAGGACCCAGCTCTGCCTGCCCTGGAGCTGCAACCCAGCTGAGGTGACTTTGGTTCCCTCCACTTAATACAAAGCCATTTGCCTGCATGTTGCTCTGGCCCTCTGGTTTGTGGTGCAACAGTTTATATGTAATTATTCCCATCCTCACAGTGAGAAAAAAGGTGGAAGCCCATCTGAAAACTGGGATCCTAATGTTGCGGAGTTTAGGACCAGATGAAGACGGCAGCAAAGGCACTTTGGAAGGTAGACAGTTTTATTACACTAGCAGACTGGGAGACATTGAGGTCCAAATCACCAGCCTCATTCTGAGGTTACTAATTGCTTATATAGGTTTACAGAAGGAAGTACAGAAGGTAGGTAACAACACAAGTTGGTCACGCATGCCTTTGTCAATAATTGCTACACAGAATTTACTCTTACAGGAACTAATGAGGTTACTGTCATATAACATGGGGTAAGAATCAATCATTGTCCAGGCAGGGGTATCCTTGAGGCAGTAACTCTCTGGGACTTAAAAGTAAGAAAAACATCACTAAGTTGCTCTTACATGGCAGCTGGCTCCAGGAGCGCCATGGCTTGTTAAGTTTCACAGTTATGAGAATCAATTGTGCTTCTCAGTCTCATCCTTGAACAATGTTAGAAATATACTAGGGTTACATATACAGGACTACCATTTTCATTACATTTAAAGTAGTCCCTACACAAAGCTTGAAGGAGCTCAGGCCAGGGACACTCTAACCACCTCCCAGAGGCCACTGGGTGCTGGCCACGTCAGACCCCACCACAGGTGTGCTGCACTTCCACAGCTCACTGCAGAGCCAGCCAGGTCCTCACTGTGAGGGCTGCAGACCAGGTCCCCTGTGCTGCCAGCCAAATGGGAGGCAAAAGCTGCTGTTGGACTAGGCCGAGCACCCTGCTCCCCCACCACGGTCTCCCCTAAAGAACATTGTTCTGTCACGTCTAATGCAAAGTAGGGGGAGGCACCCAACCTCCAGGCCCAGTTTTGTTCCACAGGAGGGGGCCCAGAAGTCTGTGCAGAGCACAGCCCAGGGGCAGTCACAGGACCAGAGAAGTCACTGCCCCACCTCACCAACATCAGGGAGGCTCCTGAGTCGTGAAGCAGCCGCAGCAGAAACAGACACCAGAGGAGATGCAGGCTCTGACACTTGCAGCTACAGCCTACACCCAGCGGGTAAACACAAAAGCTCTAGGAAGAGGCTATTTGCCTCAGGTCTTTTAACCCGGAATGTCAAGGTCAACATCCAGCAAAACAGCACCAGGTGCTCTGAAGGTGAGAGAGAGTCAAGAGAGCAACCTCAGGACCATACTGGGGTATCAGAGACGCTGCAATTACCCAGGGACTGAAAATAACCACAAGCAATGTGCTAAGGCCCCTACCTGAAGAAGAGAACATAAGGAACAGATGGCTGATGCAGGCAGAGAAGAAAACTCTAGGAAACAATCACAAGTGCCAGAAGTAAAAACCACCAGAACAGAAGCATGACTTAGATGGATCTTTCAAAAGAACAGACCAAAGTATATATCGTTTAAAAAGCAAAATAGAAGATACTGGGGTACAGGGAGATCACTCTTTCGCAAATGGGAAGGGGACTAAGATGGGGAGGGAGGGGGGAAACAGAGGAGGGAAGAGGAAGTAGAAAGGAATAAAGATGTGTTATGTGTATGCACCAACTCCCCACAGTCAATGGGTCACTACGTACGGCTAATATGCACATATGTGCATACATACACATGTATATACACATAAATGACATCTACAGAGAGAAGAATATGAGAAATTCATGCCAGGTATAATTCCAGTTACTCAGGTAGGAAGATCTCAAGCTGAAGGCTAAACCCTGTCTCAAAATAAAATGAAAAGAGGGCCAGGGATGTAGCTCACTGTTCTCTGGGCTCCATGTCTACATCTACAACTAAAAGGAAAAAAAAAAAAAGAAACATATTATGTCTAGATGTAGAACTTACTCCTTTCACAAAAATTAACTCAAAATAGATCATAGACCTAAGTGTAAAATATAAAGTAGAACTCCTACAAGATAACATGGAAGAAAATGTAGTGACCTTGAATTTGTTGGTGATTTTTCGGATATAACATCAAAACCATGACTCATGAAAGAAAAAACTGGTAAGTTGAACTTCACTAAATAAAGACCATCTAGGAGTACATGAGGCTTTGGGGGAACGTCCAAATCTAAAGCACAGCACAAGCCAGTTCAAAAATGGGCAGAAGGTCTGCACCCCTCCCAGAGGAGAAACGCAGAAACGAGCACGGGGAGATACCCGACGTCATGTCATTAGAGAACTGCAAGTTAAACAACGAGACTGCTACCTGCCTGCTAGAAGGAGTCAAATCCACAATGGTGTAACCCTGGAGGCCAGCAGTGTGTGAAGCAGCGGGGGCACTGCTGCTGGTGAGGATACACCAACGGCAGAGTGCTGGCGAGGGAATGCGGCAGCTCCTGGGTCCACATGATCCAGCCATGACTCTCCTTGTGATTTCCCCAAACAAGACGAAAACACGTCCGCACACCAAAGCCACACACCCATGCTCACAGCAACTTTCTCCATAAGCTGGAGAACACAGAAGCAACCGTGCTGCCTTTTGATAGGCAAGGGTGAACAAACCTTGGGGTGTCCATGCAATGCAGTACTTTTCAGCTTCAGAAAGAAGAGAGCTGTGGAGATACGGAAAGATGGAGAGGAGCAGAGAGAGCACAGGCTGAGCAGAAGAAGCCGATGTGGAAAGTTTACTGTGAGATCATGAGGAACACACATCTTAGGCTCTGCTCCTAGACCTTTCTGAGAAGCAGGAGAGCATGACAGAGCTCTGGATCCTATGGAATCCCTGGGTGGGAGAAGCACCTTGTTGTAACAAGTGATTCTTATGGGTTCTTGGAGGGAGGATAGTCTGTAGAAAGACCACACCATGATGAGAGGCTTGGACTCAGCCCTCTGCCATTTACTGCAGCAGAGAGAGAGCTGGGAGTGGAGTTAGTGAGAACCATGCCTATGTGCTGGAATCGTATAAATACTGAACCATGAGGCTCAGGGAACACATGCTGTGTCAAGAGTGTGGTGATCCAGCAGTAGCACCGCTCACTTTACACATGAAGGAGTCCACGTCCAAATATACACAGACATCTGCACATTCATGTTTTATGGCAGCACAATTCCAACAGCCAGGGTAAGGAATCGGGTGCCTGTCCTCAGATGAATCGTTAAGAAAATGTGGTGCATATACGTGGTGGAGTGTTACTGAGCCATGAAGAACAAAATCCTATCATTTCCAGCAAAGTGGATGGAATTGGAATCATTATGTTAACCGAAACAAGCCAGATCCGGAATGACAAGAATCACAGTTCTTCTTGTACGTTCTTTTTCCCAGTATCAGGAGTTGAACTCATGACCTCTGGCTTGCCAGGCAAGCACTTATGCCATGGAGCTATATCCCCAGTGCTCCTTCTCCTACATTCTTATGGCTTGTATCTGGATGTCCTCCCACAGCCTCACGTGCCCCTAAGTGGGGCTTTTAGAGTGACTGGATCATAGGCATGATATCCATCATGGTATCTGATACTAGCATAGCCCAGTGATGGGTGTGGCGGAGTTCTGGGTGTGCGCAACTGGTTTACTAAAGAGGAAAGACCCACCTTTGGTGTGGGTGGTGCCAACCAACAAGCCTGCATGAAATAAAAAGGGAAAGAAGGGGTCTCACTGCTTCCTGCCTGCCACGCCACCCTGCTTTGGGGCCAGCCACCTAGGGGCTGAGCCTCTACAAACTGGGAGCCGGCAACCTTGCCTCCTTTTACTTATGGGTGTCGAGTATTTTTGTCCCAGCAATGAGAAAGACATATGTAGAATCTGGAAGATAAAAAAAAAAGATATGAAAGTAAAGCAGAGACTACAAGGGAGAATAGGTATGAGGGTTACAGAAGCAAGAGCAGAGCAGACGCTGTGATCCAAGTGTTATACACAGGCGTGACGGGCCACAGGGGGTCTCTCGCTCTGCGTAATGTGCGTTAAGGTACGTGGCCTGCGGGCCCCGCGGCTGCCCCGCTGTGGGCCCGGTAGCTCCTCCGCTGAGGGCCCCGCTCAGGGCACCTCATGGTCTGGACCCGCCCCCACCCATAGCACGATGACAGGGTGGAGCCGGGCGTCCGCTGTGAGCATAGGTGCTTTCCCACCTCCAACCACGGCAGTTTGTATACACCCCTGTATGTTATAGTATAGCCTGAAGTAGCTGTATCTCTTCCCAAGGCGAGAGTCCAGGGGTATAGATAAACCCAGGAATACAGTTATTATCACAGGGAAGATGACTGACTGAGTGGTAGGGCAACGGAGATGGGGGAGGAGAAAACTGAATGATCAAATGAGCCATCATCTGTGTAACTGAGTAACAAATGTGAAGGTAACATCATGTAGGACAGCATCCAGCGCTAATTCCCTTGTATGTTCTCTATAATTTGTATTTCCTCAATCGTTTTTGTATTAACAGAAGTGAAGATAACTTTATGTTATGCAGCATCCAGTGATGATTCCCTACAATCTTCTCTATAATTTGGTATTTCCTTTAATGTCTGTGTGTTAACTAATGTGAAGATAACTATGTAATACAACATCCAGTTCTAATTGCCTACTATATTCTGTATAACTTTGTATTTTCTGTATTGTTTATGGCTTTTCTGGTTCATATGTCTCCATCCTTTTGTCTTTAAAATAAAATTTAAAAAAAAGAAAGGTACATGGCCTAAACTTACCAACAATGAAGTGCAGACTGTCACACTGCATTATATAAACAAGAACTAAGATAATTTAACATAAATGGCTAAAATGAAAAGAACAGGGAAAAAAAGGCCAACCAGGTATGGCGGCACACACCTGTAATCTCAGCACTAGGGAGGCTGAGGCAGGAGGATTGCCATGAGTTCAAAGCCAGCCTGGGGTACATAGTGAGTTCAAGGCCAGCCTGAACTACACAGACCTTGTCTCAAAAACAAAACAGAAAAAAACCCAAACACTAATGAAAGAGTATCTACATTAGCAACAAAATGGATTTGATGAGGACTGGTGCCGAGAATAAAGGTCACTACATAATAATCAAGGGGCCACTTCATCCAGAAGGTGCAATATCCATGAATACAGCTCCGCAGGAGGAGAAAGACTATTTTGAGAGATGCTACCTTCAGGTTGGGGTCAGGAAGTACAGTGAATCAGGACTAGAGGACCCCAGTCAAAACTCCAAATGACTAATGCATGTGCTGAGAATACAGGTGGACTCACATGCAGAGACCACAGGGGCCAGCGGAAAGGGCCCCACTTGCCAGGTTTTGGAACATTTTGACAATTTGATTGCCAATAAGAATAATGAGCCTTAATTGACCAATACATATTCTAAACAAATCTGTAAGTCCATAATTGTGCTAGATAAAGATAAAACAGCTGAGCACTGGGGTGTCTGACTATAATGCCTGCTACAGACTACCGGGGGGGGGGGGGCTGAGGCAGGAGGATTACAAATTTGAAGACAACCTGGTTAATATGTGATACTCTAACTCAAAGAAAGGTGACAGGAGATGTAACCCAGTGTGAGAGTGGGTTCGGTCCTCAGAAAAACAAAACAAAATGAAACAACAAACCAAGGAATTTATGCCACTATCACCATCTACCTCCAGAACTTTTCTATCTTGCAAAACTTAAGTTCTGTCCCCACTAAACTGATTCCTTGCCCTTTCCTCTCCCCAAGCCACGACAATCACCCGCCCACCTTTGGCTCTGGGAATGACTGCTCCGTGCACCCCGTATATGTGGAATTACACTGTCTTTTTTCGCAGCGCTAGGGTTGAATCCTGCGCCGAGCGTGTGCTAGGCAAGTGCTCTATCTGAGTCAGCCCCAGGCCCGCTGACTTCTACATTGGCCCTCGGCCTCCAGGCAGCTGCCCTGCGAGCCGCGCCCTCGGCCAACCCCAGCCCCGCTGTCCCCCTGCTGTCCGCAGCTTTGGCTTCCCCGCGCCAGTAGGCCCTCCAGCGCGTTCTGGGCTGGCGCGGTCCGGATGCACACTGGGAGGCAGGAGCCAGCCGCGCCCCGCCGCGGGACTCCGCGTCCTTTCCCGCCGTCGCCGCCAGCGCCAGCCTCAGCGGCCCGCCCGTAGCGGGTGCGTCTGCCCTGCCACACGCGGGCCTGTCACCCCTCTTTCTTTGGCGTTTGTTGTCCTCGTGTTTTGTTTTATAACATAACGGGTCCCTGGGGACCGAACAGACCCTGCCAGGACCCCTCGGCGACAGCAGGCGACCGCGTCTCGGGTCCCTCGGCCCAGTTCCTGGGACTTCTCAGTGACCCACCCACCAGCGTCACGAGCCAGAGCGCAGCCCGCAGAGTCACGCCCTCCGCGGCCACCAGACCCCACCGCGCCTGCGTCCTGAGGAGCAGTGCTAGAACCGAGGGTGGGCGGGACCGGAAGGGGCGGGCCGGCCCAGGAGGGCCGGGGGAAGAAGGCGGGGCCAGGGCGTGCGGCCGGGAGGGGCGGGGCGGGGCTCCCCGGACCTGCCCGCCATTTGCGATCCGCCTTAGGTTCGGCCGCCTCCGCTTCCGGCTGAGGCTTGGCACTGCGGCGCGGTCTGCGAGCGACCCGGTCAAGGACGCAGCTGGGCGACGCGCGCGGGACGGGGCGCGCCTCTGAGGAGCGATGCTGGGCGTGGCGGCCGGGATGACCCACAGGTAGGGCCGCGCCCCCTCGCGCTGCCACGTCGGCTGCGCCGGTGCCCGGCTACCCGGCCCTCCCAGTCGCGATCCCCGTTTCCCGCCCGCTTCTCTGGCGCCCGGGCCCGGCCTCGCCGGCGTCCAGCTCCCGGGCCGGCCCTAGCCGGGCGTCTCCGCGGGGAGGCGGGTCCGGGGCCGCGGGCTCCCGGGGGAGAGCTCCTTCCTGGGCGCGTGGCCGTCTTCCCTTCCGGCCGGTTCCGCGGTGCCTGCTGGACGTGCTGGCGGCGCTGGCCGAGCCAGGGGAGGAAATGTTTCCCGCAGATGTGGGGTCGGGAGAGCGTGCTGCTGGAATGGCTTTTCGGGCAGTTGCGTGTTGTTTCTGAGAGGTGGTTTGTCCCGGTTGGTCTGGAGGTGAACTCTGAAGCCGGATCGCGACTTAGCACAGGTTCCTCGGTGTCTTGTGGATTGAATGGAGCTGTTCCCTGCTGTAACGTCGGATTCCTCAGTGGGAAAGTACGGGCTCCTTTAGACGATCCCAAGTGCTAACGCATTAATACCGCTAAATAACATTCGATGATAGCGCCACTGATTTCATTAAAGTCCTGAGGAATTGGGCGGCTGAAGGTGGAGGATCTAAGTTTTCCAGCATTCTGGTTGTCAATCAAAAGCTTAATTGCCATCATGGCAACAAAATACTGTGGTTTTTCTCAAAGTGTGGTTCACATTGTTTAGACGCAAGGAAATGTCTGTTAAGTATAAGTGTGAATCGCCGTGCTTTGTCAGTTCTCGAAATGAGAATGACGTTTCAGGAAGAAAGCGTCTAACTGAGCTCCTCTCCCAGCCACGATGAGGCCACCGGCGAGCGAACTCTGCTTTGCAGAAGAGTTCTGTGCACAGTTGCCCTTTGGTCCTGGGTAACCAAAAAGAGATGAAAGGGCCAACACTTAGTAACAGTAGTAATCTGTACTGCTTCGTCACGGACATCTTTTCTTTTTCAAACAAATATTGAATGTTAAGTTGTGTAGAGTGGAAGATAATGTGAGACGAACAGAAGAATGGACGTCCGGTATAAGCAAAGAATAGAGTAGGATGACTTACATTAGGACCTTCGAGGCGCACCCTGATCCCGTCACCTCCCCGTTCTCAATTTCCCACTTGCAATCTCTTAATTTTTTTCTTTTCAGCACTAAGAATATTTATATTTTTGTGCAACCGTTATACATCAGCAGAACTCCATTTGTCTTGCAAAATTGAAACTTCTACCCTTTAAACACTGATTTCCCATTTATTCTTATCCTGAGCTTCTGGTAACCATGTTACTCTGATTTTTGACTGACCTGAACACCTCTTACACTAGAATCCTGCAATATTTGTTGCATGTAGCATAATTTGTTCTTTTTTTTTAATGGCTCGTTAGTGCTTTGTGGTATGGGTGCATGACTATTCACCAAAGGGAGAGTTGAGAGTTTCTAGAACAGGGAAATTAAGAAGTTACTGTGATACCTGGGTGTGGTGTCATGTGCCTATAATTCCAACACTTGGGAGGCTGAGACAGGAGGATTACTGTAAGAGTCCCCAGCTAGCCTGAACTAGGTAGCAAGATCCTCTCTCAAAAAAAAGTGAACATAAATTTTCTTTTTCCAGCCTAAATGTCCAAGAGTGTGCAATTTCCAGGTTGTTATGAATTGAATTTTAGCTTTTCAAGAAACTCAGATTTTCCAGAATGGCAGTGCTATTCCATCAGATGTGAAGTTAACATTCTTTTCCTGCTGGCTCAGAGGTTTGAAGAACCACAAACTTTCTTAGTGGCACATACTTACAATCCCAGCTCCTTGGGAGGCAGAGGCAGGAGAGTCACAAACAAGTTCAAGCCCATTCTGTGCAATTTAGCAAGGCCCTATCTCAAAATGAAATTTTAAAGAAGGATTAGGGATGTAGGAGTGCTTGCCTAGCAAGGGTGAGGCCCTGGCTTTAATCACTAGTACTATAAAAATAAAAAACGACAATGAAAAGACTCTGCCCCTACGGCTCTTCCCTCCTCCAAGTTTTCCAAGCCAGTGCCATTATGAAGGAAAGCCATCAGGGTAGGGCGTGCATGTCCACATGAAATTTAAGTGCTCTGTGCCTGTTGGTATAGAGAGGAAGCTGAGCCCTTGATTTTCTTTTTGTTTTTTTTTTTGAGATAGGATCTCACCCCGCAGTTTAAGCTGGCCTTGAACTCACTTTGTAGCCTAGGCTGGTCCTGAACCCACAGTGATCCTTCTGCTTAAGCCTGCTGAGTGCTGGCATTACAGGTGTGTGCCACCATGCCTGGCAAGTCCTTGATTTTGAATAATACAGCCAATGGAACTTAAGTTGTCAGATAGATACTGTCAGTTTTTTGTTGTTCTGTGCCTGTACACTTAGAAGAGAACATCAGTGAGGATTGTGCCGCCCTGACTTTACCATTCTCACCCTGTTCCGTGCTGGTAGTGTCTGGACTATCTGTGGATAACTCTTTCTCCTAACGGCAGGCACAGTGTGTAAGATCTTTTTTCCTTTCAGAGAGGGCCCTTGAATCCCTCCCCAGTCACAGAAACTTCACAGCCTAAGAGATGGGGTGGGGGACAGAACTATACTAGCAGAGCCTCTATTTTCAGTAGTGATTTGTTTTTCAGAAAATTATTTACATAAACCTGAGTATGCATTCTTAGCTAGGTTTACTTTTAAATAGGAGAAGCATTGTACACCGTTTGTAATTGCTTTAAACTGTGGTTCCCCCATGGGAACGTCATCTACATCATATACTGGCTGTTGCCACATTGTCTTACAAAAACTTTAACTTTGCGGTGCTCCAAGAAAGGCCACACTACCTGTTGGCACCCCTTTGCTGTGCCACCCCAGCAGCAGCAGTTTACCCCCCTCATCGTGGCAGCGTCTCATGTAGACATCTCTACCCTGGCCCCACTGAGAGGGAGGGTGTAGGTGGACACTTTCTGTGTACGTTTTCATGCTGGAGCATGTTTTGGAGCTTGCTGATCTGCAGTGACCTTAAACCGAGGGGTGAGGAAGCTGCAGATAAAGCCAGGTTTGTGAGGTGGGCAGCGCATCCTTGGCTGGGGGTTAGTGTGCATGCTGAGGGTGCTGCCTGGTGGTGGAGGACACGGGATTCCGCATCAGGACACCCAGGAGGCTAGGGCCTTACCAGGCTGTGTAAGAGTGAGGTGTGATGAGTATGACAAAGGACACGACCTTTCAAATACATTGTACTTGCATGCAGGCACAGACGCATTCTTTGTGAACAAAAGAATCATAAAATTATTCTGCAACTGATTTTTAAAGGGTTTTGTAAATGTTGGTAAAAATATGTACAACATGTTTTACCATTTTAGCCATTTTGAAGTGTGCAGCTCTATGACAGTGACTCTTTTCACGTTGCTCTGTCCCCATTACCACTATCCGTCTCCAAAACCCATTTGTCTTCTCAAACCGAAACTGGTGTCCATTAAACACTTAACTCTGGGAAGGTGGGCAGGCTGGCCATGGTCTCGTGTAGGTCGGGTGCACGCACAGCAGCTGGCCTGTGGCTCTTGCCGGTGAGGTCCGTGGTCGGGGAGCACACTGCTTCCCGTCCTCGTGTGCACGCCTGCAGTCCGGGCATTTGGTCCCGCCCCACCTGACTGTGGCTTCAGCTTTGGAGGAGTTGCAGAATGATCTAGAAGAGGGAAAGGCATTGCTGGATAAGGCCACTAGGAAGAGAGGACGTGGTGCCCTGACAGCTGAAAAATCCAAGATTGAAACAAAGAATAAGGTGCAACAATATCACAGAAGAAAGCAGAACTTCTTGACAATGAAAAACCAGCTGCTGTGGTTGCTCCCATCACAACAGGGTATGTGGTGAAGATCAGTAATTATGGATGGGATCAGCTACATTTGTGAAAATCTGCATAACCCTAACTGGAGTTCATCAGGTTCCTGCTGAGAATGTGCAGGTGCATTTCACAGAGAGGTCATTTGATCTTTTGGTAAAGAATCTAAATGGGAAGAGCTACTCCATGGTTGTGAACACTTGTAAAACCCATCTCAGTGTAAGGCAGTTCAAAAAAAAAATCAAGAGCAGCCAGGAGTGGTGATGCACACCTGTAATCCCAGCACTCGAGAGGCTGAGGCAGGAGGATCATTGCTTGGGCTACAAAGTGAGCTCAAGGCCAGCCTGAACTGCACAGCAAGACCCTGTCTCAAAAAGACAAAAAAAAAAAAAAAAAAGACCGATACAGATCTTATCTTGTGCAGAATGAAAGTGGAAAACATGAGGTGGGAGCGCTTAACTCAGGTTGCAAAGGGGCAAAGGAAAAGAAAAGCCACCCTGTGATGCTGAGACAGGTGGGCTTAATGAGTGTTCTAGAGAAAATTTGTGAAGATGGAGATGATGAAAGGAATCGAACCATTAATAAAGCCCGGGTGGAATCCAGAGAGAAGCAAGCCGAAGGAGATACAGCAACTTTCAAGTCCTTTGAGAACTATGATACGGCAGTACCGGTATTTCCAGTAAGGGAATGTTGGTCAGCTGCACATAGAAATTTGACAGCCACGAAGCCTTCAAAGTAAAGGCAGTGAATTCTTCATTTCTTACTGGAGGATTTATTTAAATAAGATATGCGTATTAAGTACTCCCTCCAAAGATGGTTCCATTAGTACCCTGGTCATTTTGTTCACGAAAGGGGTACATGGTGTTCTCATTGAAATATAAAAAGCAAGTCTTGCCTAATAAAAACAATACATTATGTGTATTTTTGTTCAGCAGGAGGTAGAAAAGTATATGCTTGCCTGTATAGATGCCAGCTCCCACTAATGGAAGAATAAGAGTAAAACTGAATTTTTGTATAAAATTGAAATTTGTGCGTTTGTTTCAAATTTGCTGTAGAGCGCACAATCCCGTTGCCAGCTTCAGCAGTGCAAATAGCAGGGATTGCCATGTACTAATCCAATCACAAATGTTTCTATCTAGATTTAAATATGTTTATTTACGAATACAGAATTGAAGTAATAGACAAGCATCATCGTATAGTACCAGTTAGTAAGTTCTACCATGGATCAGATAGCTTCAAAACTAAGAACTATAAAGTAAAAATAATTAATTTGAAAATCCATCTATTTCAGTGTTCAATAAAGTTGGATTTTTATGTAAAAAAAACCAAAAAACACTTTTGTTTCTTTCAATTGCCTTTTACTTTTTAACTTACCAGGCTTAAAGGTTTCCCATGTGGCACATCTGAGTTAGCCTCATGGGTTTTTTTGGGTGGGGTTATTTTGGGATTTTTTTGTCTTTTTGAGACAGGGTCTTGCTGTGCAGTTCAGGCTGGCCTTGAGCTTACTTTGTAGCCCAGGCTGGTCTCAAACTCACAATGATCCAACTGCCTCGGCCTCCCAAATTTTATGGGCATGTGCCACCATGCCTGGCTACCTTAGTCTCAGTGGCTGCATGTTTCACAGTGTACATGTGCTAAGATTCACATGACCAAGGCTTGCCTGCTGCACATTTAGGTTGCAGTTTTTTGTTATCACAGATACTTTGGGCCTGTTCATTAGCCTTGGCAGGAGGTTCTGGAGTGTAGAGTGAGCACTGTATTGCATGGATGGTGCCCTCTGCTCTGCCCAGCACGGTGCCTTCGTGGCTCCATGACTTCCTCAAGGTTCAATTCTTTTAATTTTAAGGTGATCCCACCTGTCTCAGGGTTGTTGTGAGATTTAAATCTAGAGGCAACCACAACATTTGTGAAAGAATATGAGTGAGATTAACTGTTTCCCTTGGAAAAGGAAGTGCAGGAACCTGGGATGACAGAGAAATTTTTTGTTGAATAGCTTCTTGAACTGCTTTGCTTTGTAAAGTCCTGTGGATGTATTGCTTTGTAACACATTTGCATCGTGCCAGGAGCGTGGCAGATGTGCAGTTATAGCAGCGGCAGCTTCCTGCCTTAGCGGTTACCTCGCTCATGTTCACAGCGTCGGCTGACGTTTGCTTGTGACTTCTCCCTCGCCTTCATGCCCTACATCCACTTTCTTACGAGCTCTTACCTCAGGTTTCATGGGTCCATCCTTTTTTGCTCCATTTTTACTGACTTCATTCTCAACCTGATTCTGAACATTTTTCAAGTGAATGTGGGATAACGCAGTATTGAGGCAGTGATACTGCTGAAAGAACTCGTATTGAGTACGCTGCAGACTCCAGAGCTATTCCAAGTGCATAGCAAAATGCATGCGCATGTTAAACATTTGAGATGGCACAAATAGCATTTTGTGTGTTTTTCTATTTTTCATTTAAATATTGATAAAGTATAGTTCTAAAGGAGTTGTGGGTTATGTAGTAGCATGTATAGAGTGCATGCTTTAATCTGTTATCATGTACTAAAGAGACAGTCATGGAGCCAGACAAGAGGCAGGAGGATCACCAAGAGTTCGAGGCCAGCCTGGGCTACACAGTGAGTTCAAGGCCAGCCTGGTCTGCATAATGAGACCCTGTCTTAGAGAGAGAGAGAACTATGATAATGTAAAGATATAAGAAAATTGGTTTAACATTTACAAACTGGCTTCATATGTGAAAAGTTGGGGGATCCACTAAGCCAAGGCAGTGGATCCCACACTAGCCCACAATATGGTCCTTTCTTTTTTGGGGTGGAAGGTGCCTGCCTGAGCAGTCTATTCAAGGCTCTAGTGGAAGTTGGCAGAGAGCCAGGGGTGCAGCCCAGCCGTCCAGTGTGCTGTGAGCTCTCTCCACTGTGCCATGCTGGTCTGCTCTGTTACTGACTGTAGATGCGTTAGTGTGGTTTGTGGTACACATAGTTCCTCTTGGCCTTCATGGCCAAGCCCTCCTTAGGTGTATCTGAGCTCCACACCTTATCCGTAGCAAGACCTGAGGCGGGCTAACTTTATAAAGGAACTATGTTTGTTTAGCTTGGTTTCTGAGGGTACAAGTCTACAGCATGGCAGAGGCCTGTGCCAGAGTACCCCAGCAGCATCACCTGCAGACAGAGGGCGGGTGGGAGCACTTCCGCAAAGGTGACATCTCGAACGCAGAGCCAGTGAGGGGGAGCGTGGCTAGGACCAGGCTGCTCCTTCTGCCAGGAACCGACCCCCTTCTCCTTTGTCTAGGTCAGATCAGAGGTTTCACTGTGTATCCTCCGATAAAAAACATCTGAGAGCTTTTAAAACATGCAGAGCACCCTTACGCTGAACAAGACTCGTAGGGAATCTTCCATGGCGCCACCGACCCGGTTAGTATTCAAAGCTCCTTTTGTCTCAGACACTATGATTTTTCTAAGTTGGGTCTAAGTAGTGCTCGCACACTTCAGTAGGTTAATACGTCATTCATTTTCCTGACACATGGGTGCCCCTTCCTTCCTTTTTTATTCTTCAACTTTTTATTTTTGTGGTATTGTTTGTCTTGAAGAACTGCCTATCACTTAGGTTTGGAAGAGGGCATCTTTAGACCTTAAAGTTTGATATCTTTTGCTGTATATTCTACAAGTCAGTAGTTGGAGCTAATCTCAAACTTCTTGGTCCCATTTTACATTTACATTTTAAAAAATTATTGATGACTACCAGGGTATCACTGTTTTTTTCCTCAAACCCACATTAGGATAATACTGGGTGGGAGGTGGGTGCCATGATCTCAGCCATAGGGAGGTGGAAGCAGGAAGCCCACAGCCAGCCTGGGCACTGTGGGGAGACATGGTCTCAAAAACAGCCAAAAATCAGTGAGATTGAGAACCAGAAAAGAATTAAAAATCAATGAAAAGAGCTGTTTCTTTAAAAAGATCAATAAAATTGACCAACCTTTCACAAGACTGACATTGGGGCAGAAAAGACACAAATCACCAGTGTCAAGAGTAAAGCCGCTGGGGCACTGTTTGTAATAGTCAAATCTTGGAAATAGCCCAAATGCCCATCAACTGATGAATGGATAAAGATGTGTTTTTTTTTTTTTCTACGATGGAGTACTACTCTCCATAAAGAAGGATAAGCCTGAGACATTCCTAGGTAAATGGATGCACCTTGAGACCATACCCAAGTGAAATAAATCAGACACACATGTGTAAATACTGCATTGTTTCTCAGGTGTGAGAAACTGAACTGTTAATAAGGACCAGAATGTATATTAGGTATTGTGAAATAGGAAGAAGATGTTCAAATGGGGAGGGGAACAAGAGAGAAGGGAGGACGAAAGGAAATAAGAGAAAAGTAGAAAAAAGGGGACAAAATGGAAACAAACTTTTGTAAATGGGGAGGGGAAGAGGGGTTGAAGGGAAGGTAGGGGAGTGGGAAGAAAAGGATCGAGTTATCTCATGTACAGGTACAAATTCTGTATGATGAATGTGATCATTGTGTATATCTAAAATGTACCAATAAAATCTGATCTAAAAAAAGAATAAAACTTCTGGGTGAGGTGGCATACACCTGTAATCCCAGCACTCCAGAGGCTGATGGGGGATGATTGCTGTGAGTTTGAGGCCAGCCTCTGCCACATAGTGAGTTCAAGTCCAGCTTGAATTACACAGTGAGACCTTTTCTCAAAAAAACAAAATAAAGCCAGGGGGGAACCCCACCTTGCAAACATCAGAAGGATAAGGGCGTGCCATGAATGACTCTGCATACATTTGCTGGCCCATAGTGCAATAGATTATGAATAAGCCTTATAACCTATGAGGAAGTTAAATTTGTATTTGAAAGATTCTCAAAAGGGGATTTTCCAGGCCCACATGGTTTCACTAGGGAATTCTACCAAACGTTTAAAGAAGAATTAATACCAGTTTGCACACAGTCTTTCCAGAAAAAATAGCAAGGAACATTTTCCCGTTCATGTTATAATGTTATTATATACTGACACCAAAACCAAAGTTCAAAAAAAAACCCATGCCAATATTCCTAGTGAATAGAGGCATAAAATCCTTAACCATTTATCAGCAAATATAATTGGTATGTGCCTCGATGTCCCCCCAAAGCCTCATGCAATGATGGGGCAGGCTTGTAGAGTTCATGATTGATCCATGGCCCAATGCTGGGATTACGGTGTGAGTGCTACACTTGCTCTGGGGTGGGTACTTTGGATACAGTGTGAAGGAGGGAAAGAGGCTACTTGCTGCCACTTCCTTTTTGCTCTTGCTGCTTTTGCAGTTTTCTGTGGCCGTGAACTGTTGCCCTCTGCCATGTGCCACTCTGCCTTGGAGCCAGCCAAGTACAGACTGAAACTTCTGCAAACTTGAGCTAAATAAACCTTTTCCTTCCTTAATTTTGGGCATCAGGTATTTTGTCTCAGCAAGTGAATAGTAACTAAGACAGTAATTCAACAGTATAAAAAAAATTACATTCTGTGGTGAAGTGAGGTTTATTCCAGGAATGCGAAGCTGGCTGGACATTTGAACTTGAGCTGCTGTAATACACCACATTAGCTGGGTATAAAGTAGAAAATCAGTATAACGATATCAGTCAGCATAGAGAAAGCATTTGAAAGCATTCAGTACCCACTCATGATTAAAAAAAAAAAAAAACTTAGAAAAATAGGAATAGTGGGGGTAGTGGATAAATGAATGACCCACCAAAGACTTCCATGTCCAGATTCTCGAGACCTATGAACACGTCAGGAACTGGGCCACACACTGATTGCTGGTTGGAATGTAAAATCATACAGCATTTCAGAAAACAGTTGGTAGTTTCTAAACTAACCATGCAGTCTCACCTAGCAATTGTACTGTTATCGTTATTGTAGAGAAATGAGGAATTAAGTGCACACAAAAACATGCGTGTGAATGTTGAGAGCAACTTTTGTTTGTTTGCTTTTTTGAGGCACTTTCTCCCTGTGTAGTTCAGGCTGCCTTAAACTGACTGTGTAGCTCTAGGCTGCCTCGAACTCGAGGTAATCCTCCTACCTCAGCCTCCCAAATGCTAGATTTACAGGCATCTGCCACTACACCCAATAGCAGCTTTCTTCTTACTGTCCAAATGTGAGAAACAGTCCTTTTTGCAACTTCAGCCTAGATCCTTAATTCATTAAGGAGATTGCAACATGATGATAGTTTGATTTTCATTTAAGACTTTTAGGTCTTAGCTGCATTCAGTAACCTGGTGATGCAGCCCAGCGCATTACGAATCGCTTCTGACTGCATTCCACTGCCCAGTCCACACTCAGTGTATGCTACCTTACTGTGCCCACTCTTGTCTATTGCTGGGTACAGATGCCCTCAGAGAGCGCACTGCCTGTGGTAGAGGGGTGGGGGTGTGCTGGTATGGCCTAGTGATTCCCCTTGTCCTCAGTCTGCCCCTACCCTTTCTGTGGCTGTTGCTGAATCCCTCTGGGAGGGGTGACAGCCTTCCTCCAGAAGTCCCTGGAGTGGGGATGACTCCTGCTCACACTGAATGATTCCTGTTCATTGATTGACTGCTATCCCATCAGAGGTGTAGTTAATCTTTGGGTCATTTAAAGTTGACCAAGCAGAACCTTGCTGCCTTTTCCTTAGCAAACCTATCTTCTCACTTTCTCACTTGGGCTTACTTAATCTGTTTTGTATTTTGAGACAGGGTCCCACTGTGTAGTTTAGGTTGGCCTTGAACTCACTGTGTAGCTCAGGTTGGCCTTGAACTCACAGCGGGCCTCCTGACTCAGCCTCCCCTGTGCTGGGATTATAGGTATAGGCATCTGCACCTGGCGAGGTAGGCATTGCTTTTTTAAAGGCAGTGGCAAGTAAGATGTTCCATATTAAATACAATTTCAAGTTTGAAATATTGTTCCTTGAAAAGTATAAAAGAAAGACCATCTCTCAGGGGCAGACAAGTTGCTTACAGAGGCTGTTGAGAACCTGAAAGTCATTTGGTATTTGTGATGTGCATACTTTTAATGGAGAACAAAGTTTCCTTAACTGTGCGTGGATTTGAATGGCGTTGCTTTTCTTTTCAGACATCTCTCAACTATAAGCATGTCTGTCTCAAGTCATGCAACACAGTCTGTGAGATGACAGATTTAGAGTTCTGATTTCATTATCAGAAAAGTTGGAGTTCTGTTTAGAGGTTAGGTTTAATACACATCATAAGTAAAGCTTTTTCTTCACCGTTTGGATTAGTCTTTGATCTTGGCACAGCAGTGAGACTTGCTTCCACCCTTCCTGAGGGTGTAGTTAAACCTCAGATTGGGAAAGTAGGCCAGGCTGCCTTCTAGGATGGTAGGTGACTAGGCAAGACCTGCTCTTCACTCTTGGGCCTGACTGTGAGTGTCCCCAGCGTAGGTTGGCCTGCCAATGCCTGGCTCCAGGGATGGATGCCCTCCTGGGTATTGATGCTCTCAGACCTGGGCTCATGGAGCCGGCAGCAGGAAGTCTCAGGTTAAAGTAACGCATACTAAGATCACGATTAGCCAGAAGGGGCCTTTGGCAGTTTGAATGCTGTCATCTTTGTAGCTTAGATTTACTCTTTGGATATCCTAGAGGCTAAACCATATGAATATAGTTAAACTTTAGCCTGCTTCCTCAGGCTTGTCTTGAAGGCCTGTTATTCCAATGGAAAGTTCTGGAACAAAATACTCATTCAATACCTTCAAATTTTGCCATTCAGAGAGTATGTGGGGAAGTGATGTCCAGAATATCACAGTTGAAGGAAATTGCTTGCATTAGAATATTTTGGTTCCTTGGGTGTGTCACTCTTGGGATAGTTCTTTCTTTGGAATACAGTATGGACTTTGTCACAGAGATGTGTTTCAGAGTGTAGCCTGTAGTCATCATTAGAATCCAGGTATGGAATAAGGCATCCACCAAATGAGCAGCATTTTGTTTCAGGAGTGTGGGCAGTGGCTTTTTTGGCAATAGCTGTGAAACCTTTATAAGCATGGCCTGGGATTGGCTTTCTCTTTAAAAATAAGTCCAGGAAAGTAAGAGCTTTGTGACTAGCCCCACAGAGTCTGGAAAATTGTGTTGACACCCAGCCCATTTTAGGTCATTGAATATATTTACATGACTGAAGGTAATGAAGAAAAAAATGTGCTTGGAATTTTTTTTTTTTTTTTGCGGTACTGGGGATCAAACTCAGGACCCTGCGCTTGCTAGGCAGGCGCTTATTCCACTGAGCTATATCCCCAGCCCCGTGCTTGGAATTTTTAAAAAGATAAATGTATAAACAGGGTGTGGTGGTGCATGCCTGTAATCCCACCACTTGCAAGGCTGAGACAGGAAGATCATCAGACAGGAGTTTGAGACCAGCTTGGGCTACAAAGTGAGCTCAAGGCCAGCCTGAACTGCATAGCGAGACCCTGTCTCAAAAAAAAAGACAAAAAAAAAGATAAATGTATAGAACATAAGTTATCTGGTTTATACTATAGACCACGGTTAAAAACCATGCAACTTTGATGTGGGTGTAAGGCTAATTTCTAGAACAATTTAATGACGTTTCAGGATTTCTTTCTTTCTCTATTTTCTTTCTTTCTTTCTTTCTTTCTTTCTTTCTGTTTCTGTTTGCTAACCCACATTAGGATATGAAAATTTTTTTTGTCTTCTGGGTATTTTCCAGATCTGTACAAAGCATGAAACATAACAGATGTCTGTTGAAATAGTTTTCTGTATACTTTTCCTAGTGTAGGAAAGCTGCTACCTTATTTTAGACTGGATTTTATAGTACTTACAGGTGCTCTCTTTGGAAGTGACATTAATGACAAAAGACATTGGGGAGGTGTAAAGAATGGTGCTTGACTTTAATACAGAGCTCTCTATTGAATTGGTCGAAAGACTAAAAGTCTCGGTGATTTCTAAAAATTTCAGAAGTCTATTCTTTTCTCACAAGGGTCATTTGGGGACTGTGAGAACAGACTTAAGAAGTGCTTTCCAAGCTTGAACCCTTTTGATTTGTAAAAGAAACAACCAGCCACAACAGAGAGCTCCTCGTCTCTTCCTGGTAATTTGCTGGGTCGTTTAAAATGCTTTCTAAGAGAAGTTGCAGTGACACTCTGGAATGTGGAGGACGATGGGAACCCCAAGGGTATAGGGCTGGGAATTTTTCAGAATTAAAAAGAGTTTCTTTTGCTCTGTCCTGGTAAATCATGCTTTTCAGGATAAAGCATTGCTACAAGATTAGCTAGGATGAAAGTCAAAATATTAGATTGGTAGAAGGTTAAGTTCAAAAATTTCAAGAATTTGATAGATTAAGTGCTAGAAAGACAGTATTTTTCTACTTTTGCTTGGTGGGGTATTTATATATGGGCACTGAGAGAATGGTGCTTGTCAGATGAGTAAGCGCTGGCCCCTTTTACTTGGTGCTTGTAGTTTTTGTTCTGCGTAATGAAGCATACCTGCACAGAGAGTGTGCCGAGGTCTCAGTCTGGGGTGACGCTGAGTCTCAGTGGGTGCTCTGTGAAACGCGCAGTGCTTCAGCAGTGCTATGGCCGAGGTGCAGGGTTTCCTTTCTTCTGGGTCCACACAGGAGTGGTTGTGTGGGAAGACGCCGGGTTCTGTGTAAAGGAGCCTCAAGGTGATAGGGTTAAATCTTTTAGATCAAATGTTAACTTTTTTCCTTAATGAACTTTGACTTTCCATATTAACATGTAGCTTCAGTACTATTAAAAGTCTAGGTAGGTTTGTTTTGGTGAAATTGACAGAATTATCCTGAAATTTCTTGAGAAAAATAGCCAGGCAAGAATAGTTTTCCTAACTATTGAAAGGAAGGACAAATTGATAAAATATGTTAGTGAAAGAATTTGGAAGTATGTATCAAGTCTAAACTGATTTATAATTTGTAATCTACAGGCTCCATTTGTGTAAATCAAACAAAGAAAGTAGAGAAAACTTGGCACGAAAAGATTTTGACTGCATTACTTATACTAGCAGAAAGTTTGAAACAACATAAATAGTAATAGAGGGTCATTTAAAATGCCCAGTGATACCTTGAAGTTTAGTGAGATTGTGTAATTTTTAAAATTATATTTACTAAAGCATTGTAATACTACATCATGATATTTTGGTTAAATTATTTATTATATTTATTTGTTTCTTTGGGACAGGGTCTTGACCTGCCTTAGCCTCCTAAGTGTTAGGTTTACAGGCATGTCCCACCACGTACAGATTGTTAGTTTTAAAAGTAATATGTGAGCCAAGAGTGGTATCACATGCCTGTAATCCCAACACTCTGGAGGCTGAGGCAGGAAGATTGTTGCAAGTTCAAGGCCAGCCCTATCTCAAAAAGACAAAAAAAGAAGGGCGAGAGGGAGGGAAGGAGGGAAGGAGGAAAGAGAGAGAGGGAGGGAGGGAGGAAGAAAGGAAAAGAAAGAAAGAAAGAGAGAGAGAGAGAGAGAGAGAAAACGAACATGTGAAGTGGTAAGCATAGTGTGATTACAACTTTTAAGCATAAAGTACCTGGGAAAAATCAAAAGTACTTTTTGAACAAAACAGTGTTGGGGCTGGCAATATGGCTTGTTGGCTTAGTGGTAGAGCACTTGCCCAGCATGTGTGAGGCAATGTGTTCAGTCCTCAGTACCACCCTCCCCCAAATACACTGTGGAAATGTAATTCACACACTGTAAATCGCCTGCTGTGAGTGTGTGAGAGTCAGGCACTTGCTGAGCTGGGTGCAGCCCTCATAGCAGTCTTACTGAGGACAGCCCCACCAGCCCCAGAGTCCTCCATTCATGCCTCCCACTGCCAGCCCTGTCCCTTTCTGGCTGTTTAAATTGCTTTTTCTGGATGTCTCATATAAATGCTGCAATGGCAAACAGAAACACCAACACCACGCCCAGGATTCGGAGGCTGATTTATGTCAATGGCAGTGATCGGGATCACTCCCAGAATATCAGGCCCTGATCCCGGGTGTTCTGGAGTTTGTATTGGATAAGCAAGCAGAACTGCAGAGGCAGGATGGCTTGTCAATTGGGGATTGGTTTATACGTGTGCATCACAGGAGCAACTGGAACAGGAACTAAGAAACTGAAGTACACTAGCGGGGGGCGGGGGGGGCCTCCATTTCCTGTTACAGTCCAGTCCCACATCTCAGATTCTTTAAGCATCTGGCTTTTTCCACTTGGCATAGTGTTGTGGAGGTTATTGCATGCTAACACAGTTACCAGTAGTCCATTTCTTTATCTCATTGTATTGGTGTATACCACATTTTGTTCATCCACTCTACACTTGACAGACATTTGAGTTATTTCTAATTTCTAGTGATCACATTCGTCTGTGGAATTTGTATCTGTACATGATAGAACTTGATTTTTTTCTCTCCAATCTCCTCCCTACTTCAACCACTTCCCCCTTGTTTACAAAAGCTTTGTTTCCATTTTTCTCTTCTATTCATTTATTCCCTTGTTGTTCTTAGTTTCTGTCTATGTTACGGCCAATGTGCTCTGAACATTTGGGAAAGATTTTATGAAACAAACCTCCCAAGTAGCTGTTTCCACAGCGGTATACAAGCCCCCACTTGGTCTGTATGCTCACCAGCATTTGGTGTGCTTACCACTTGGTTATAACCATTTCCTTGGTGAGCGGAGGCACTGTTGTGGCTTCAATGATTCTCTAACCCGTAGCCCTAATGTAGTTCTCAGTGTTACAAATCAGAAGCATAATTTGAAGAACATATTAGCAAATGGAGTGGGGAAGTTGTGGAATATATTTGGATCTGACATGAATTTGAATAGCTGTTCAAATGAATATACTCATCAATAGCTATTAATTTAGGTAGTTATTGGTAAGAGTCTGTTCTCTTGGTTTAGAAATATTACCAATTTTTCAGTGTTATTCTTACCTGTGCTGCAAAGCAAGTGTGGAAGTTTGGTTTTTTAGTTTTTTTTTTTTTTTTTTTTTGAGACAGTCTTCCAATGAAGTTCAGGCTGGCCTTGAGCTCACTTTGTAGCCCAGGCTGTTCTTAAACTCACAACAGTCCTCCTGCCTCATCCTCCCGAGTGCTGGAATTATTGGTGTGCACCACCACACCTGGCCTAAGTGTGGAATTTTGAGCCTTGAGTAGAAGTTGGTTACAGAAGAACCTAGTTTATCCAGGCAAGAAAGTTACATTCATCAGAAAGTCACCATTTTAACTCCCAAGTGGCTTGGTGGGATTTTAGTACTGTGTATTAGTACTCTGTGTCGTTTTACTGGTGGTGGTGGTGGTGTTTGAGACAGGGTCTTGCTACATATACAGTTTAGGCTGGGCTTGAACTCATTATGTAGCCCCAGGCTGGCCTCCAGCTCAGGTAGGCTCACCTTTCTGCCTCAACCTCCGGAATGCTGGGATTACAGGTCTTTCCCACTGCGATGGTTACTGGTTTTGTTTACATGGTGCAATATTACTTTGTTGTGTCTACGTATGGCACGTGGTTGATTTGTGTAGAAGTGACCAGAAAGAAAATGTCTTTTACTAGCTCATTAATGCTCTGTTCTTAGCAGATGCCTATAGTCTACTCCAGAATAGCTTACTGTACAGAAGGGATTTAGTCACTGTTATAAATTGATGGTCATTTATGTATGTTGCAAGTGGGGAAAGGAAAAAGATTTCTCTGACAAGCTTCAATTAGAAAGTAGGCTGTCAGCCTTCCTGCAGCTTCTTCCCTTTCCACAGCACTCCGCCTCTCCTGCCCTGTCTCCCCTGTCCTGCTCTTCCTCCTGACCTCCCTATTCAATCATACTGAGCTATATCCCCAGTCTTTTTTGCAGGGGAGGTGGCTGGATATCAAACTCAGGATCTTGCACTTGCCAGGTAGGTGCTGTACTGCCAAGCTGTATCCCCAGCCCCATACTTTTCAAATTTTGGGACATCTTTCCCTGTGTCATTCAGTTACTGGGACTGGGTTCAAATTTGTGATCCTCATGTCTCACCCTCCCAGAGTGCTGGGATTGTAGGCATGTGCCACCACACCTGGCTTCCTTGTCTTGTTTCTGATTTTAGGGAGAAAGCATTCAGTTTTCACTTCTAATTAACTATACATTTTTGTGGATGCTCTTTATCACAAAAGGCATTACTTTTTCATTCATAGTTTAGTGAGTGCTTTTCTTTTTAAATCATAAAAAGTTCTTAAATTTTGTCAGTGTTTTTCTATGTCCATTGACAAAGTGAGGATTTTCTCATTTTTTGGGTGTGCTTATTTTATACTAATGTGGTATGTTATACTGATTGGATTTTGAGAGTTAAAGTAAATTTGTATTTGTGGGATGAATTGCATTTGAACATGGTTTATAAATCTTTGTTTTTCTTTTTTTAGAGTTTGTTTTTGTATTTTGTTTTTTGTGATAGGGTTTCACTATACAGTTCAGGCTGGCCTTGAACTTGAAACAACACTCCTTCCTTAGCCTCCTGAGTGCTGGGATTACAGGTGTGCAAGAGCACACCTGGTCTTTTTTTGTTGTTTTTTTTTGAGACAGGGTCTCATTGTATAGGTTAGGTTAGCCTTGAGCTCACTTACGTAGCCCAGGCTGGCCTTGAATTTGTGATTCTTCTGCCTCAGCCACCTGAATGCTGAGTTTACAGGTATGTGCCATGACACCTGGTTCTGTTTTTGTTTTTTTGAGACAGAATCTTGCTATATATTCTAGGATAACCTTAAACTCATTATGTAGCCCACATTGGCTTCAAATTTAGAGTGATACTCCTGCCTCAGCTTCCTAAGTGGAAGATTACAGATGTGTGTCACCATGCCCAGCTTCTTTGTTTGGTTTTTGGTATTATGGTAATAGTGAGTTCACAATGAGTTGTAAAATATTAAATAATTTTTTTATACCATTATGCCGCAAACTCATGCAGCACAGCTTTGAACATTCATTCTTACTGCTTCTGGTTCTCTGTGTGCATCTCTGGATAGAACAGGCTGGAGTTTCGCTCAAACCCAGCCCCCACCATCTCTTTGACCTCTTTGAGGTCATTTTACACATTTCAAAAAAAACTTTCTGTTTTTAGAGAGTTGCTTTGTTGTGTTTTTTTTTTGAGACAAGGTTTTGCTATGTAGTCCAGGCTGGTCTTGAAATTGCCACAGCCCTCCTGCTTCAACTTCCTGCAAGTGCTAGGATTACAGGAATGTACCACTTGGCTTTGGGAAGTTCATTGTGCTTGGAGTGTGCATTACCTCTCAGGGCATGTCCCTTTGGTTTTCACTGTGTTGTCTGAGCACATGGAGGGCAGGATGTGACAGGCCCTTCCAGTTTGTGCTGTAATGAGGTTGTGGGCATCACTTCTTGGAAGTCCCTATTCCTTTGATAGCTTAAGTGCTCCTTAATGACTAAAGGACTGAAGGAATGCTTTGATGTTTCCAAAAGGGCCTAGGACACAGAAGCTCATACAGAATCAAAGCTTTGCCCCTTTCTAGACATGTAAGTGAAGACAGGCACCTGGGCTGAGGCCCCAGCTGTGCTTCTGAAAGCTGAACACCATACAGGGAAGTGAGCTCTTTTGGGTTCTTGTCAGGCATCCATTGGACTCTTGGCTGCAAACACGAAAACAGCTCTAACTAAGCTAGGTCAGGCAAGGGAATGTTGAAAGGCCCTGGAGTTGATCAAAGGAAAGCTGTTTTCCAGGTTTGGAGACGAACAGGGATGCGGCAGACTCTCGGCCACCCTGGAGATGAGTCAGCTCAGCTGCTTCCTGCGCATGCCATCTGGAGCGAGGAGTCTCCCTGCCTAGTTTGGGCATGTGCTCACCTGAGCTATCCCTGCTGTTCAGTCTTACTGAAGAACGACAGTGGCCCTGGGTCAAGGAAAGCATGTGAGTCCACTGCAAAGGCTTCGCCACATGTGTGGTTGACCCTCTAAAGCAAAAAAGGATGGCGCTCAGTGGTAGAATATGCACTCACCATGCACCAGGTCAAGTCCCTACCACCACAAAGAACAGCAGAAGAGTGACCAAGTCCCACTAACCCTAGAACCTAGCTCCCAATAGGATGTGCCCCAAAGAATTGCCGTCATGAAGCTTTCAGGGAAGGACGGAAGGGAGCGCCCTGCAGCCAGTCCAAGAGGAGGGACATTGGGCCTCAGAGAGGACCACTGAGGTGGGGAACGCGATGGGGCTACACAATGGAGGTGACAGGAAGGGTGTCCATGCTCATAGCATGGAGAGTGTTGTGAGAAACCTGTTCTCAGCCTGTTTCCAAGCCCCTGGCTCTGGGAGGTGTGCAGTGAATTTCTGAGGTGCTGATGTGAGCTCATGCCCTTTAGTTCTGCAGTGTAGCTGTAAACACCAAAAGGGCCTCTCCATGCTCACGAGAGGGAAAATGAAGGCACTGATCTAAGACCTTTGCCCAGTCCAGGCCTAGTGACAGCGTTGAAGCAGTGGCCCAGGTAGGCAGGTGCTGGGGAGAGCCCTGCCCCTCCAGAGAGAGCTGGAGAATCATAGCACAGGGCAGCTCGTGCCCTGCTCGCTGTGTGGCCAGGTGCTCCTGGAGCCCTGCCCGGCAGCCGCGCTTACGCAGGCAGTTCCCTTGTGAGAGCAGAATTCTCTGCGCACTCGCCTGGCGCTCACTGCCGCTTGGTACCTTTAACTTTTGCTCTTTTTAAAAATCATTGCTCGCTGGCAGCAGCAAATGGCCAGTGGTGGCTGTTACATAAGTTCAGGTGCTCTGAGGACAGTGGTGACACTCGGCTGGACAAGTGGGCATCATGAGAATAGAGGCTTTTTCAGCTGCAGATTTCAGGCTAAAGTTTCTATGAGTCAAGGTTCAGGATCACAGAATCCTAAATGTTACTGCTAGGGGAAATTTAGAGAACTCCGTGGTTCTCTGTTAAGAAATGACAATGTTTGATGCTAAGGTTGCTGTTTTGTGGTATTTTCTCTGCCTGAAAGACCAACCCCTCACTTCACAAACTACCCGGTTCAGTATCATAAACTCTAAGGAACAAGAAACTCCCAGTTGCAGACCAAGACATGTGGTTTTGTCCCCACAACTTTTATAGGAAAGTGTGGTTATCATCCCCCTTTGTCCCAGTGAGCCAACTGAGACTCAGAGCACTTGTCTAGTCACAGGTCTGTAACTGCAGGCAGAGGTGAGAGTGAATTTCAAGTCCTGTCCACTTGGGTGACGTTGAGCCCTCTGGGAAACCTGTGCAGTGGTGTGCAACAACTCTTGACATGCTGACCCAGAAACCAAGGCAGTTGCTGGGACAGTTTCCTGTCCAGCTACCAAGGCGAGGGTAGGAGACATGGGACCAGTGAGAGCTCTTGGTGGGGTAGGATGAAATTGGGATCCGTGGAACATCTGGAGATGTTGCTGCTTATTTCCTGAGTATTCACTTGACACTTAGCTTGCCCTTTAGCTCTTCTTGAAGGTGAACCCACTCTGTGCCTCTGGCATCTGTGCTGTCTCCCAATTTTGGTTGTGTGCTTGGCATGGAGTCCCTTGGTTTATGCTGCTGGTAGACACTGAGAAACTGTTCCTCTTTTATTCTGGGGGTAAGAGATGTGGTGATAAATTGCAGAGTACTAGTGGCTTGTCATTAGAGCTGGTGTGCATTGTTTATTTAGTACCATTGATTGTTGTGTATAAAAAGCTTCTTAGTCTAGATGCCCCAGCATAATGTGTCAACTCCGTTACTGCACATCTGTCCCATTGCAGCTGAGAGCAGTGTGCTGGCTGTGAACTCCACGGTCCGTTTGGTGGGTGGCCCAGCCAGATAGGGGGCACTGTCTCAGAGCTGCTCTGTAGTCGTGCTACCCCGAGGCAGTGGGTTTTTCTGGGGAGGAGCACACAAGTTGCTAAGTAGCCCCTGTGTGGAGGCCCAACTCCGCCCTTCCTAGAAGCTTGTTGGCAGTGTCAGATATCAGGTGCTACCTGAGCCCTGCTGAATCCGTCTGTGTTTCCGGGAGATCCTCAGGGGATTTGCTTAAGGAGCACTGAAAGAATATACAGGCTGTCAGCTTGCATTTCCTAGTCTTTCTTAATAACAGAGTGCAGCTTTGTTACTTATACCAATGCAAAGAGAATTTATCCTTCACCCTAGTTGAGGTGTTTTCCCTTGGTGACTGTTTATGGTTCAGGGTTGGCTCAGTCCTGAGGGAAGACTTAAGTTTCTGCTTGGGGGAGTCTTTCTTACATCTGGAAGAGAGAACCAATAACGAAGAGTGACTGTGTTCCTTATTCCCATGGGCAGCCTTCTGAGACCATGTGTGACACTGAGTCCATCCTGGCAAAGGACAGAGGCACCTGGGTGTTTGAATCTGTGTCAGATTGCTGCGCATGGGCTGTGTGCCTGGGTCTCTCCCTGCCTCTGGTCTCACAGTCTGATAATACATTTTCTCATGCTTTACCTCAGGTAGACTTTGATTTATAAAATCTATTGCAGCTGAAAACATTGTACCGTACTCATGGGAGTGACACAGGTGGACACAGGTGTTGGGTGTGCTGACCCTTTGTGAAGTCTCTGCTTTCTCAGGTGGCCCTAGCTTTGCTCCTGTCTCAGGAGTAGTGTCTCTGCCCTGTGGTGATGTAGCCTGTCCAGAAAAAGGTTGGCGCAGGGAGAGGAGAAGGTCCCGAGCGGCGCACTCTTCTCCGCGGCCCTGTCCTGTAGCCACAGTTGTGAGCTCCACTTTTCCCTCGGGTGGCATTTGTGTCTCTTTCCTCATCTGTGAAATGAGAAGAACTCTAAATAGTGGGTGGGCGTGGGTTCGAAATGCTTTGAAAACCTCTTTTCCCTTTTTAATTTTAACTTTCCTTTTTAATTTTTCCATTTTTATTGAGGTGTGAAGTATAAATAATACAACATCCACTATTTCAACCATATTTAAGTGCACAGTTCAGTGACACTGTTTATATTCACAGTGTTGTTCAACCAGCACCACTATTTCCAGAACTTTTTCATCTTCTCAGAAACTCTGTACTCATTAAGCAGTAACTTCCCAGGCTCTTTTTCTCTTGTGTCTGCCTCGTTTCACTTAGCATAATGTCCTCAAGGTTTGTCCACTTTGTAGCATGTATCAGAATTTTGTTCCCCTTTATGCCTGAATAATACTTAGGTGTGTTTATACAGCACATATAAACGGCTTACCTGTTTACCTTTTGATGGACGCTTGCATCACTTTGACTTTTAGCTATTGTGAGCATCACTAGAGATATTGGTACAGTTCTCTGAGTCCCTGCTTTTAGTTCTTTTGGGTGCATACCTAGTAGTGGAATTGCTGGATTTGCCAAACTGTTGAAAGCCTGACTCTGTGTAAGCCAGTTGTTGTGTTACATTCATACCTAGACTGGGAAATGCTCTTGCTGTTCTTGTTGATACTGTAGTGTTTTCACTGCTTAGCATGGGACTTCCAAAGTGACCCTTTTATAGCGATGCACTGGACACGCACTCAGATTCACAATTACCCTTCTTCATCAGAGCTGGAAAACAGGTGGCGTGAGTTAAAGTTTCACGGATTTAAGTGTCAAATGATTCTTGACGGTGTTCATGTCAAGGAATGCAACTTTTTTTCTGTGTGTGAGAGTGAATTAATTTCTATTAATAAGTAATACCTTTATGGTCTATAAAAATACATAATGAAGAAAATGTGTATATGAAGTATAAGATCTTACAGTTCTTTTAACACTCAAGTGAACACGAGTGACCTTGGGTCCCTTGATACCTAAAGGTTACCCATACAGGAGTGTGAGAAGGCAACTGGGAGAGCCTGCTCCAGTACCTCAGCGGCCTACAAAAGGCTTTTGCCATTCTGCGCTTCCTGTTCGCTTTTAAAGATGTGATTTGGTGAGATTGGCTCAGTCTGTGGGGTGTATTTGAAAGAACCATCCCCTATGTTGGCTGTGGAACACCTTTAGAACCTATGTGGAGGCAGGAAAGTCACACTGCAGGAGCTCTCGAGTGACCAAGGCAGCCCTGACCCCTCAGGGTTGACCGAGCAGGGTCTGGACACCACTCCCAGGAAGTCTGTACATGAGAGGATTTCTGTGTCCCAGGACATCAGGTCTAATTCAGAGCTTGGGCATAAAGCCGTCTCTGGGACGCTGAGGAGAGATAATCATAACACTGGGCATCTATGACTAGACTACAAATCTGGAGGATATGGGAAGTGGCTCCTGAGGCCTTGGTGGTTCCTCAGCAGCTTTGACACACCCAGAATCATTTCTGCAGTGTCTTGTTCTAGAGTTTACGTTGTGCATGACTGAGTTTCTTTCCAGTTGTTTTGTTGTCTGTAAATGGGTTGATTTTAGTTGCCTGTGCTATGCAATCACTTCTGTCCCATACGGAGTTGAGTTAGAAAACAGCTTTCCAGTTGTGCTCTCATCGTTGGCTCTTACCAACTTCCCAAAAGCATTACTTTCATTTGCAGCACAGAGTTAATTTTGCATTATATTTGAAACCATTTCATGAACATGGTGAAAATGTTGGTTATGAAGATCACAGTCTTCATGTTCAAAAGAAGTTTTTCAATACTTTAATATATGTCACTGCGCTGTACTCACAAAAGCTGCCGCGTGGCTTGGACATACTTTTGGTTGCTATGGAATCCAGTCTCCTTCAGCATTTACTAGCGTGAGGCATGTGGGACGTGTGTGGTGTCCTTGTGTAGTATTTTCAGTGAGTTCGTCAACATTTAAACAAACAAGCCAACCACTGTTAAGTGTTGGCCCCAACTAGGCCTTAAGAGCCTTATCCGAGAGCCCTTGCTCTACAGGTATCTCCTCAGGGACACTCTCAGGCAGTGGTGGCCAACCTGGGCACGAGTGCTGCGGCGAGCAGACAGAGCCTCTCTGGGCACACGGACCAAGTCAGCCCAGGCACGCTTGCACAGAGGATCAGCATGCGTGCACCAGCAGAGGTCACATTCATCATGCAAAGGTTTGTGCTAAAGTAAACCCTCAGTACTTAGGATTAATGGCAGTGTTGGCATTTGCAGTAAGTAATTGGGTGTTGGGTTGCAGTTTGGGCGCTCAGTCTCTAAAAGGTTTGCCATCACTGTCCTGGGTGCTGGGGGCTCGGCAGCAAACACAGGGAGGCACCCCGGGGCCCCTGCCCCACGCAGTCTTGGGGCCCTGCTCTGTTAGTCTTTGCTCTCTCATTCTCCACCGCCTGGTGCACTTCCTGTGGGGACTTGCTCAGTTCTGTGTTCCAAGGGCCGGCAGAGGGCCAGGCCCCAGGATGATTTCCACAAATATTTGTTGAATGAGTAACAGAGGGGATGATGATGAGGTCACTGTGCCCTCTGGACTGTGGACCTGCTTCCTGAGCATTCCTGCTCTCTGTCCTCTTCCTGCCCCCCTCAGTCAGCACAGCAGCCTGGTACCTTATCTTGTTGGAACTAAGTCGGAGCCCATAGCTTATTCCAGCCACTAGGGGTCTCCCACTCGCCGGGGGTCCATCCTCTCCCTCCTGTCTTCCACAGCGGACCCTGCTTTCTCAGGCTCGCCCATACATGTGGCAGTGCTCAGTCTCGTATCACTGGGCTTTAGGAGTTGGCTGACAGGGCTGGGGTCTGGCAGGTCCAGCTTTGCAGGATGGGCTCGAGTCCTGTCTGCGTTGCTTCCTCCATGCCTTGCTGTGGTGCTTGCCTCTTCCCACCCAAACCTGTGAGCTCTATGCTAGGCACACTCCACAGGTGCTCTAGGGTAGTGTAGACAAGGTCACCACCGCTGTGCTGTCACAGGAGTCCTGATGCTGAGATGGGGCAGTCCGAAATTGGCAGGGCAAAAGGGCCCCACCCCGGAGAGATGCTGGCAGTGATGTGCCCAGCCAGTGAACTGTCCTGTGGCCTCTGTGCCCAGGGCCAGAGACACCAGTGTCCCCAGGGCCTGGGAAGCAGTGCCTGAGAGCTGCGTGTTCTGCATGAGTTTGTTGCTGGACAGCATCTCGGAGGTGCCGAGCACAGGGCCCTCTCTGGCAGACCCCAGCGTGCACCTGCCCCGGGGACCACTGGGCTGTTTTCTTCCGTTCAGCTCAGCCTCAGTCCCCACAGGTCTCGGCAGAAGCCAGGCAACAGCTTTTATATTCCAGAGGTGGTTGGGGTGGGCTGTGTGTGAGGTCATGAGAGTTGTGCTGTCGGGTCACAAGTGAGCTGTGCTACAGGTTCTGGGAAGATTGCAAAAGTGGAGGCTTCGACATTTGGCAGAAGCAGAGATCCCTGAAACAGTATGGTGACACATAGCTCAGTCCCTTGCTCTGTGCAGGACTCAGGTAGCTCTTCTGTCGTAGCTGGGGAAAGAAGGGAGGACATTAGTCACCTTCAGGACCCCCCCCCACTTTAGACACACTTGTCCCGTCATTCTTGCCACTTTCTGAAGCACAGTAGCTCTGGGAGTCTTTCTCGAATGTCTTCGCAAGTGTGACAGAAACAGTGCTGCGGTTGGGTGCCATCCAGTGGAAAGGCAGGCTTGTAAACACTATGGTGTGTCCTCATCCACCCTATTCACAAGATCTGGCACTGTGTGACTTCTGACTCTTCCCCAAGGTTAAAACGACCATGAAAGATGAATGAACGTTTTGAATCAGGTTACTGAGGCAGCCATGACTGCAGCTAGAGACACTCACAGAAGAGGACTTCAGTACTGCTTCAGAAAGTGATGAGGATGAGGGCATAGGTGGGCGCGAGGCTGCACACCTGTAATCCTAGTAATTCAGAGGCGGAGGCAGAAGGGTCACCATGAATTTGTGATCAGCCTGGGCTACATAGTTTAAGGCTATCCCTAAAGCAGGACATAGTGAGACTCTGTCTCAAACAAAGCAAAAACAAAACAGAATGAGGTGATCAGTGTGTTCAAAGCCAGAGGGAGTATTTTCAGGGAGGTTAGCGACAGTGTCTTTTGCTTGCGGTACTAAATTTTTAAAAAAATTTAAACATTCACCATAGTTTTTGGTTATATCATTAGCAGAGTGGGTTAACACTGCTTCATGAGTTAGAGATGAAATGTGTCTTGTTAGTCAGCGAAATGTTAAAATGAATGCTCAGGGAAAGAAAGTGAACTTGTTTTAGAGGTAGGCAATAGTTTAATGACTTTCAAAACTAATCTTTAAAAATGTATACTGTCAATGTAAAATGGTTTGCCTTGATTCTGTCTGACTCATGGACTTCTGGTGTGTTCTAGAAGTCACACCCCTGTCTTAGCCTGTTCCTGCCGCTTCAACAAAACACTACATGATGGGAGGTTCATCAAGAGAAGTCAGCTGCTCGCAGTTAGAGGTTGGACGCCGCTAGTGTAGGCAGCAGTAGGTTCCGTTCTAGAGGTCTGTTCTCTGCTTCTGGCCTGCTGCTGTGGATGTTGTCCTCAGGGTGAAGCAGATGAGGCCTAGGGAGGGCCAGCTCCCTCCCATCTGTCACTGGCACTGACTCACCTGGAGGCCAGAGCCTTCTCAGAGACCTCTCCACACTGCTGCATTGAGGGTCCAGTCTGCAGGAGTTTGAGGCAGGCAGCGTTCAAACATACTGCTGGGTTTTTTTCTATGTCTACACACAGGTACACGATGTGTTTCAGGGCTTCGCAGGCTCCATCTCTTCTTGGGTTCCATGCAAGTCCTTAGCAGAGTAGGACTGCAGACCCGCCTGCTTCCCTTTCCCTTTCTACAGGGATATGGATTTGTGGAGTCCCCAGGGCACGCAGTGGCCTTCAGTTCCTTCGGTAAAGGCGAGAGAGGGATCCCATCTCATCCTCAGTCCCTTCTGGGAGCTGTCATTCGTGTGGTCTACACTGGGGAGGCAAGTGACCCTCAGTAGTGTAGCATCCACATGCATACTCTTTCACATTTACCAT